>QJNY01000286.1:0-104841 GCA_004155945.1 Monosporascus sp. mg162
TGAAAAAAAAAAAAAAAAAAAAAAAAAAAAAAAAAAAAGAACAAAAAAAATTACTTTTGTAAATCGGTTTATTATTATTAAAATAGCATTTACTTCACATCTTTAATACCATATTAAAGATAATTTAATAATAAGATCTATACCTAATTTTTTACCAGTAATAAAAATATAAGTAAGGTTTATAATTCGCCATAAAGCCGGTTATATTTCGCCTTGTTTCAGAAATAAATAACATAATCCTTCACGTAGTTTTGTACGTCCTTTTTTTAAATCCAGCCAAAAGTACAGTTATTTAATTCGTTGCTGGACGTTTTCTATACCGAAATAACCAGTAAAAATGTTATTACAATACATTTCTAGTATTTAATAATATACGGCCTTTTTGTTTGGGATATATATTCGATTTCTATATTTAACCTGTTTTTTAATGCTGATCTTTTATTAAGAATTTAAAAATATATCGTTTATAATTTTTCTTTTAAATTTGCTTATATTCGGGGTTATGGTTTTATATAGTACGAATAAAGTCAAGGAATGTTTCCGGGATTAGCGATTAGGTTAAGTCCTATAACGTTTTTGTAGTTTCCAATTTAGGTAAGTCTTAATTCGTTATCCTCGCCTATTTTCGCGTAATTATTTAAGTTAAAGTTTTTTGCTTTTTGGGCGTTTGTTCCATAAAAATAACGTTAGTTAATAACTTTAGCTCGGAATATATTAGAAATAATTTAAATTTTACCGTTAGCTTTTTTCTAATGTAAGCAGTAATATTAAGTTATTTACCTTTTTTCATATATAATTAAAACGTTTCCAAATTAAACCAGCCGGGTTTCGTTTCTTTAATTAATATTTAATAACAAAATCGAAATGTATAAAAAATATATATTACCGGGCTTATTTGTTATTAAGTTTCGGAATGTTTATGAAGTTCCGTAGATTTAAATAATTTAATTCAACTTTTACGGTATATTTGCTGCTTTGTAAATAATAACGTTAATATCGGAAAGGTTTAACGATAACTATTATTTCTTAACCGCGCGTTCCATAATTTAGCTTTCTTTGGTTAAATTTTCTCGGTTAAAATATAATTAAGTATTACCTTTTTTAATTATCTTTTTCTAACAAAATCCGAAATATAATATATTTCGAAGCGTCGGGTTTTACCAATATGTAGTTTTTAAGCTTAAAATATATTAAAAGAAATATTTTATTAAATGTAGTTACGAATTTCTTCAAAGTTTCTTTTGTTAGCTTATTTAAGAAACTTCATCTTTTTTTTTGGTATAAGCTTTTTAAGTAACGAATTTAAAAAGTTGCAATCCGTAAGAAACTTTTAATAAAACGGCGGTAAAAACTAGGATATTTAATAAATTATTAAATAGCATAAATAAATTCGGGTTCCGGCTACTTTTAAATAATTTTTACTTTGGCCGGGTTTATATAGATGCCGTCCTTTAAAATTACGTATTTAAAGAACTTAATAAAAAGTTAATAAAATTAATACTTCAAAGGTTTGCTTAAAAATGAGCATTCTATAATTTTTTGATTACTATTTGTGAGCATTTCGTATAAAATTTCTTATTTACCGCAAGAATTAATATATTAATAAGGTAAATTATGTAAATATAACTAAAAATGCTTTAAAACACTTAGTTAATAGATGTAAGTTTAAAAAATAATAAGGGCATTAATTAATCCTATAAATAAAATAAGGAAGTTATAATATCTATAACGTATATAAACGCGGTTTTTTATTCGTTATTTTTCTTAATACGAATTACATAATAAATATCCTTATAATCAATTTTGGAAAAAGTCTTAGCTTTTACAATACGGTTAAGTAAGTCTGAAATAAGTAAAAACGTATAATAATTTTTAACCGTTACTTTGTTAAATTTACAGTAATTTATATATAAACGTAATCCTTTATCTTTTTTAAGTACGAAAAGAAATAAAAGATTTAATAAGCTTAATTAATTCCTAAATTTTGCCGTAAACCTTTATTTATTTAATATAAGCTTTTAACTTTTATAGTTCGTTATAAATTAAAGAATATATAAAAAAGTGAACAGATTTAATGCGACATAAAAATTAATTATATAATCCGTTTTTTTTTTCCGCCAAGTAAAATATTTGTATTATTAATATTAAAAAAGTTTGAATAATTTCGAATAGTTTTGGGAAAATCTTTGATATTTGTAGACTTCGAAACCGAAATATGATCGGACTCGTGTTTAATATATATTAATTCTGGTAAAATATTAACGGCGTAACAATTTACCCGGTTTTTGTAAGTTTGCGTAAAAACTTTTAACGAAAGTAATTCAAAAGACAAGGTATAAAAACCGTAATACTATTAATTCAAAATCGAATTAAGGATAATACGTTAACCTGCCAATATTACTTATAATAATAAAATAGGATTTCCGGTTTTTTTTAAATTAATAACAATATAAAGGCGTTTAATTTAACGGATAATTCCTTTTTCGTTTCGAAAAGTTTAACTCAGTAAACTTCGTACGTAAGGATAAATATATTTCCAAATATATCTAAGTTGACAGCTTAATAAAAGGTTTTTATTAACTTATGCTTTAAAAAGAAACTGTAAGTGATTAAATAGATAGCAGTATAAAAATTTAAATTAATATTAATATATATATAATATTTTTTTCTTAAGAAAATATTTATGTATAAGGTATAAAAGTACGCAAAATAGGAACGAAAAGATAGAAATTAGGCCTAAATTTAATTATTATATTTAGGCGTTTAACCCGTTTTCTTATTCTATTTTTTTAAGGTAATAACCTCTAATATAACTTATTTTTCTATATTTAAACTAAGCGTTATTATTAAAATTAAAGGTCCGTTTTAATTGTTGAATAAAAGGTTAAACCTTTAGTTTTAAGGTTTTATCGTTAACAGTATAATCGTCAGGCCGGTTAAAATTCCAATTCCTTCGATTTTTCTAAAACTCTAATTTTTTTTTAAATTATTACGGCCTTTTCGATTGAAAAAAAATTATGAAGGTTTTATCTTAATCTTTTCATTAGCGCAATTTTGCTTGATATCCGGATTTCTATTATTATTTTTTCGTTAACGTTTCCTGCTAGTTATAAAATTACGATTCCCTTTTTTAATATTTGTTAAAAAGTTCTATCGTCGAGCTGCTAAGTTTGCTATATTATTTCGTTTCTAATGTAAGTAATTTATACATTTTACGATATTTTATTTAAAGGTTAAAAATAACTCAACGTAACAAAATTTCGCCCAGTTCTTTTTTAACTTTTAAATAATTTGCTAGCTTTTTAATGATATAAAGTAATAATCGAATTTTCGGAAGTTTTAGTCCAGTTATTAACGGGTTTCCTTTAGGTTATTTACTAACTTAGCTTTTAAATCTCCCGATAATTGAATATATAATTTCGTTTTTATTTTAAATGCTTTCCAATTTGTTGTTAAACGTATACTTTTTTTAATAATTCCGATCTCAATTTGTATGTTAAAAAGATATTTATAATTTTATTTTATTTTGTTTCGTATAAACAGAATTTTGCTTTATTTTTTTTAGAATTTGTGTAACAAATATTTAAAGAGTATTTCGCATTTTTCGATTCAGGATTTTTATATAACGTAATAAAATAGGAAGAATAATTTAACGTCCCACACATATGAGCGCCTCACACATATGAGCGCCTCACTTTTTGGCACCTTGCAACAATCAATCCAAATAACTCAACCACAACATATCAAATTGATTCCAATCAATCGTATTATCTTGCGTCGACCGTATCTACAGCTTCTGGACAAGTGCACGCATTATATCAAAGCTTGTTGCAGACGTTATATTGCCATTCCTTCCTGCTAACCCGCCCGCAACCGACCAACTTCAGCAGCCATTAGCAGCAATTCCTTGCCACAACCTTTCTGCTGGCTAAAAGACCTTGCTTATCCTATATAGCAAGTATTCCTCTTTCTGGGAAACGTTTGTTTTAATCGTATAATTGCGTAGGTTTCGAGTTATTGCCAATTCAAGTCCGATACGCCCTGCTATACGCCCCGCGAGATGCCCCGCGAGACGCCCCGCACGGACCCCCCAACATGCCTAACGCCCTTGCAACGCGCTTCCAACGCATCCTATAACACGTTCTCCGACGTATATCTTCAACGTATTAAAGCCGGACAAGAAATGCTCGCGTATTTGGGTTAAAGATTCGGTTAAGAATAGTTATCTAGTCGGTCGGCTTTGGGTCGTACGAAATAGGGGTAATATTAGCTTGGACGCGTTGGGGGCTAGTCGGTCGCAGGCGGGTTGGTAGGAAGAAATGGCAACATGGCATCCGCAACAAGCGTTGATATGATGTGCACGTTTGGAAAGAAGCTGTAGATACAGTTGGCAAAGAAGTATTCGGTTGATTAGGATTGATTTGATGTGTTGTGGTTGAGTAATTTGAGTTTGTTGTTGCGAGGTGCCAAAAAGTAAGGCGTTCATATGTGTGAGGCGCTCATATGTGTGAAACGTTATTGTATTTATATTAAATATGCTTTCTTAAATCCATATTTAATTCCGATTTCGAATTATTTGATATTTATTTATAGTTCGAGATAAATAAATTTTAGTTATTTTTTAAATTAAATAAATCGCCCGAGTTATAAGATAAGGAGTTATCCTTTTAACGAGTAAATTGTCGATTTTTTTTTAAGGCCTTTAGTAAGCGAGCTATTTTTTTCGTTAGCGCGGCTAGTTTAAAGCCTTTACGTCGATGTTGTTTTATCTTTTTGTTATAACGTTTTTTTTTTTTGCTTTTACGTTCGATTGCTAGATGTCGTAAAGTTCTGATTATTTAAAGGTATATGTTAAGCTTTTAAATAAGGGCCCGTAAACGTATTAACCGAATTTCGTTAATATTTCCGGCTGCTTTCGCTAGGGTTTATATAATGGTTTTCCGAAAAGCTTAAAAAAAAGATTCGGCTATTATGTTGTTAAAAGGTATAATTATAAAGATATCAAGTAATATAATTACCATAATGAGGGTTATAGGTAGCTTTAGGATAAAAAAGTTTGAATTATTACGGTAGAGCTTAAGTTAGGTGTAATCAATCTATTTTTATGGGGTAGGGTTAGGATATAACAAACTTTTATCTCTTTATAAGGATAAATAGAGACCTAGGGCCTTTATATAAAATGAAGGCAGTGAGGAGTTCAAGTAAGGAAAGTGGATTACGTAAGGTGTGCCAGTCCCAGGCTGCTAGGCCTGCTGTAACACAGTTTCGCCAATAATTCCGTTATAATCGTTATATTCTTCGGCATATAATCTTGCAGAGATCGATTACCGGCACTTTTTCGAATTAAATCGTATTCGAAAATCAAAAGTTGAAGTCGATTTTCTTGGGAAATATTTTTTATATCGACAGTAGTATCGATAATTTTAACTCGTCCGGTAATTTGGTGGGAATTGTATACCGTTAATAAGACGATCTCTGTGGAAATCCTACGGTTCCGGATTACCGGTATCGCATATTCGGACTTACGCGGCATATTGTTTTAGGTAATTCGAAAAAGTACTATAGGAACGATCGAGTAAGACTGGCGAGGGCTTGGAAAGATGCCAGTCTTTTATACGCAGTTAAGGTTTACCGTTAAGGTTTGCCTTTATGGTTTATCCTTAGGATTCACCGTTATGGTTTACATTTAAAATTTATTCTTAAGATTTACCGTTAAAGTTTGCCTTTAAGGTTTATCCTTAACGTTTATCTTTAAGGTTTACCGCGTAAAGCTTAACATTTCCTGAGTTATATTATCTAACCCTGCCGAACCAGCCAGCGGGCATAAGGTTTATCAGGGTCGAGCTTATCGGCCACCACGTATTCGGCTTTAGAACGAGGCTTTATAGGACTGAAATATCAATCTATCCTAACCCTGAAAACCCTTGATCAGTTATCGTGTTCGAAGATACTGGATATAGTAACGTCCTACACATATGAGCGAAACATATATATAAGCGAAACACTTTTTTAGCCATTTTAATTGTCTATCTTCAATTGTTTATTTCTCAACACCAATATTATAAAGCGCCTTAAAAAAGAAGCGAAAATGAATCTAGCAATTTAGGCTAAAAAACGAAACCTGAAACTTAGTTACAGAAAGCTTAGTTCTATCTATAAAGTATTATCTTTTATCTTAGCACATCGTTTTTACGATAAACGCGCCCGACCCGATATTGTCTCTCCCTTACAGAGATGAACGCCGACCGAAGAAATATCGATTGTTGACCGAATTCTTCACTTAAATACGCGAATGTTTCCTGTCCGGCTCTAGCATGTTAAAGATATGGCCAATATATTACTGGCCCAACGCGTTATAGAACGCGCTGGAATTACCTAGGCGTCGAACTTTATTAAACGGCAAAAAAAAACTTTAAACGCGTTTAAATTGGAAGGTCAATTATTAACAGATCTTATCCGAAAATGCAGAAGCATTTCGGAAGTAGTCCTAGCTTGTTCGGATTATAATCGCGAAATACGGTAATACAAAAAAAAGATATTTACAACTTCGACGATATTAGATTTTTGATATCGTCGAAGTAGCAACAGGCATGGTAATTATGAGTACCGGAAAACGTAAAAACCCTAAATAAACGTAATAAGATAATAAAGAATAAGTTATAATTATTTAAGCTCTCCCTAAAGGAGACGTGACCGTATAGACAAAATTAGATAAAATAATAGATTGCTACCTCAATTCTTAGGCTTCATTAAACCCATCCCTTTCGCAAACGTCTCACTCCAAGGCGACTTTAAACTGCCTTGTCCCGCTCCTATCCACGTCGATTCTTGTCGAAATTCTGGACGGTTTTCGCAATTCGGAACAACCGGGCAAACCATCGCTCGCAATTCTCCAGCGTAGATCGTTCCAAAATCTGAACGTCGAAGTTGTTAAGCGGATTACTGTCTTCCCTTTCCAGTGTCGCCAATAATTCCGTTATAATCGTCATATTCTTCGATATATAATTTTGCAAAAATCGATTACCGTTACTTTCTCAAATCAAATCGTATCCGAAAATTAAAAGCCGGGGTCGATCTTCTTGGGAAAGATTTTTTAGGTCGATAGTAATGTCGATAGTTTTAGCTCGTCCGAGAATTAATAGAAATTGTATACCGTTAATAAAATAATTTCTGTAGAAATTCTGCGGTTCCGGATTACCGGTATCGTATATTCTGACTTGCGCGGTATGTTATTTTGGGTAATTCGAGAAGGTGCTGTAGGAACGATCGAGTGGTAAGACTGGCGAAGGTTTGGAAAGATGCCAGCTTTTTATACTCAGTTAAGGTTTATCTTTAAGGTTTACCGTTAAAGTTTGCTTTTAAGGTTTATTTTTAAGGTTTACCGTTAAAGTTTGCCTTTAAAGTTTATCTTTAAAGTTTATTACGTAAAACTTAATATTTCCTGAATTATATTATTTAACCCTGCCGAACCAGCCAGCGGGTATAAAGTTTATTAAGGTCGAAGCTTATCGGCAACCACGTATTCGGCTTCAAAATAAGGCTCTATGGGATTAAGGTGTTAATCTATCCTAACCGTAAAAACCATTAATCAGTTATCGTGTTCGAAGATATTGAGTATAGTATTTATCGTATAAATTACATCCTATAATAATTTTCTGTATATTTAGCTTAGCCTGGAAAATAAGGCTTAAACCCATTCGACCTTATATAATTATTTAAGCTGTTAAATCCTAAGGTTAAGCTGTGCCGTTATTTGTTATTATAATGGAGAAAAATTATCTTAGGTTCTAATACCGCAATAACCTATTATTAGCAGCCGATTAAAAAATCGCATTAAGTAATAATGGCGGAATAACAAATAAATTAGGTCTCGAATAGATTTAGCATTTTAATAAGCACATTTAAATACGTACAAAAGGTTCGAAACGTTTCCTTGTTCTCGACGGCCATACAAGTTATTATTCGATAAAATTCGAAAAATATTACGCCAATAATAACATTATTACGCTTTATATATCCGCGCATTTTTCGTATCGGCTTTAATCTTTTAATATATCTTGTTTTTTTATTTTTAAACGCGCTTATTTGCGATATATAGAAAGTCTAATACGACGTTATTATACCTATATTGCCAAAGAAGATTTTCTCGCCGGCTTTTACGACGCGTTTTAAGTTGCTATAACGTTCGATAACATTAAATCTAGATTCGCGAAAGCCGGTTTTGTTCCATTCGATCTCAATAACCTTTTTTTCAAATTAAAGGTTTTTTTTTAGTTGTGCCTACGCCGACCGTTTTCCCGTTAATCTCCGCTGGTTCCATTTTACCCCCCGCGAAAACTGTCAGATATAGAGGACATCAGTTGTGTTGAATTAATTGGCCAGTTGCGTGCATTCTAGCAACGCGTGCTGATCTTTGAAGTAATCTAGCCACGGAACATATATGCTCCGATCAGAGGGAATCTTATCGGATATGGGTACTAGCGCACCCCCTGCTAGCTGACACACCCCCTTAACGCCTTAACGCAGTTACGACGTTAACCGTTACACTTCATCACTTTTTAAAGCCGCAACGTTCCATTTTACCTTTTTTCCGGCGATCGAATCCTTTTAATTAATTAATTCCTTTTCTGAAATTATTTGTAAGTTATTCCTCCGCCGATCGAAAGCTTCCGTAACGTCTACTAATCTTAGCTGCTTTTTAAAATACTTAAAAGGTTTTCGTAATAAGGCCTTTATTAATCCATTAGCCAATATGTCGCCCGTAGACGTATAATTTACTTTGATTATATTCCTTTTTACGGCTTTTTGCAACTAGTAATTATATATATTTATATGCCGCAGCTTCGTTTATAATAAGACGACGTCGGCGTTAAGAAGCCGAATAGTTTGTCAATTATCGTATTACATATTTAACGGTTTAACATTTAAGGTAATTCCTAATTCTTTAATTAATTGAAAACTAAATAAGGTTTTTTTTTACAGCCTGCGTAAAAGATAACAATTTTATTTTTATTATAAAAGTAATAATTATATTCTACTTATTCGCCCGCTATTTTATTATTCTTCCGAATAACCTTATAACATAAACTTAAAAGCTTTTTCGATCGATCGTATTATCCGCAAAAGAAACGTCGCTCTAAGTATTTAACGAATCCTTACTTCCGAACTGCAACGTTAATATCTTAGTTCCGATTAAGTATAATATAACCCGATCGGCAGCTTTGTAATATACGTCGTTAAGGTTTAAGTTAAATCAGGCAAATCGAAACATTATAAAGGTTATATCGGATCGTATATTAACTGCTGTATATAAAATAAACCCGATTTTTTTTTTAATATCTATTAACAAACCTTAAATAAGCCAAATTAAAATTCGGCAGTAATTCGACGTTTATTATTAACGTATTTAGGAAATTATTTAAACTTTTTTTTGGAATTAAATTAACCAACTTATTTATAATGTTAAATTAAAAAAGCTAAATTTTTCTTTTAGCTTTATTTTTAATTATTTCGATACTTAAAAAGTATTATAAGTTTTCGTTTTTTGTAAAAATATATCACTTCTTTATCTATTAAATCACTTAATCGACGAAATCTTGATTTTTCTTACGGTACGCCGTAACGATATCGTTTATAAAGAAAAAGATAAGTACCTTTTAACGAATAAAATAACAAGGTTCATAAAGAACGGGGTTAAGTCCCAGATTTCTAAGTATTCCAGTAAATTCTTTTTACCAAAGCAAAAGTAACTTCCTTAATCCATATAATACCTTCTTAATTAGCAAAATCTTATTACGATACAAATATCTTAAAAATATTTTTATATACATTTTATAAAGTAAGTTAGCATTAACGAAAACGTTTACCGCATTATACTGCTTAAGTTTTAAGTCGAATTTAACCGCGATAACGATTAAAGTTTTAAATAACCTTCCAGCTAAAATAAATACGTATATATTACTATAAGCGTTTTTTAATTATTAATCGTCCCGTACAACGAAATGTACCTTATATTTTTGCAACTAGCCATATTTATCGAACTTATAAATATATACCTACATATACCCTAAAACTTATTTCTTTTTAGCAAAAAACTAATTAATAATTTTCCAAAACTGCATTTCTTTATAACTTTATAAATAGGCCCTTTCGGCCTTACAAAATAATTCCCCTAACGGGTATATATTTAACTTTTTATAACTTTACGGTAATAGCGATAAATCGTATTTAAATACCCGTTTCGCGACTTAAAAATTTTATATATCTTCGTATCGAAACCTTTCCGATTGGGGTAACGCGTATTTCGGGTAATTATTTTCCCTAAATTTCCGCGATTTACCGGCCGATTATCGATCGTATTAACAAAATAAACTAACTATCCTACGTTAAACGTAGCTTCCCATATTTTATAATAGTACCGATAATTATTCTTTCGACGCGGAACGTACGGGAAATTTACGTTTACAACCCGTAAAATACCGTCGTTTTTTACCGTTACTTTAAGTTAAACAAAACGATAAAAGCTTAAAATTACCTTTATTACTTCTGTTAGCGCATTAATCGTAACAGTTATTAAAATAAACGCTAATAAAGGTAATAAGCCAAAAAACGGAAATAGTTCGAATATAACGGTCGTATAAAGGTAATTAATCCTATACAAACAAGCTTATTTTTCCCCATTCCGTACGTCTCGTACGCCTATACCATTCTGGAACTATTTCTTTTATTTAACCGGTAACTAAATTATTCCGTTTAGGTTTTCGTTTTCTTTTTATATTTGTACATTTAAATAGCTAAAATCTTAATTAGGTAATTTTACTTATCGCAGTAACTTTTATAACTTTTCTTTTATAACGTACAAAAGGTCGTCTTTTAAATCTTTAATATTACTTAAAAAAATGGCCTTTTCGTTAAATAGTACGTTTCGAATGGTAATAACCTTATTAATTAATAGGTTTCAAATTTCGTAAATATTCGGAAATCGGTAGCCGACGAAAAACCTAATCTATATCTTAAGATTCAGTTTCTAAAATCTTTGTTCTTTCTTTATAACAGCAGCTATTATAGCATAGACCATACAGCCATATACTCGCAAGTAGGCCTACTAAAGCTTTCGATCAAGTACTGCAACGCCGTCTTTGTACGCCAGGTAAATGTAATAAACCTCGTATAAGCTTTGCCAAAAAAGTACGTATTTAGGGATACGGTTATATAAATACACTACCGCTTTAAAGATGTATACGATTAAAAACGAAGGTAACTTAACGCTACTTCGTATCGCAGTCGTTTTCTCCTTAATTACACCCCTTAAGCGTTTTGCACTCCCGTTCTGGGCCTGGGTATACGATACTAAAAGCTTAAGTATAATACTAAAAGGAAGCGACTGGAACATATCTCAAAGCTAGTAATTTTTCAAAATTTCGTTATCGCATTCGAACACCTATAAGAAAACCTTATCCTAATTCTTCAGAACCTTTAAAAAATATCGAAACGCTATAATTAATATATCTTACTTTCGATTCTTTAAATAAATATCCCAGATATATCCTAAATACCTGTCGGTTACAAACATAACGTATTTATATCCTTCAAGGTTTTCTTCGAAATCTATAAAGTCGATAGCGATTCACTATCCTAATCGGAAAGCTCCTTCTTTCGGCTTGCGGCGTATTTGCCTCTTAGCTTTCGCCTTGCCATATGCTTAACATTCGACTGTTATAAAACCCTTTAAGCGGACTTCCCTTATATAAAACTGTAACTAGGCGATTACTTCGGGCCCTAAATATCTTAATCTTAAGTACCATATCGTACCGTTACCGATTCGTAATAATCTCGTTATATATAAATTAACGTTTCGTTTATATGCTGTAAAGGCTACATAAGTAACTATTACGTTAATATCTTCGATAACGAACTAATCAAACTTATTTATTAACGTAGCAACTACTTAATTATACTTATTTCAAATAAAGTTGTTAGTTTCCCGGTTATCCCATTAATACCCCTTTTTTCGGAGCTGCCGGAAAGATACCAGGTTGTATACAAAGTTCTTTCAGTAAGCTACGTTATATAAACGCAGCGCTTTAAGGCCTTTAAGGCTTTGAAGTAATATATTTACTTTTCCATATCTTTTAATCGGGACGAAATTATTCCCTGCGTACATACCGTCGCTTTGGATCGTCGTTTTATAATTTAAGAATTTGCTAATTAGGTTAAAAATGTATATAATAAACCTTAAGTCCAAAATGGCCGAATTTCTTAAGGGGCAAAACGCGACGTTCGTCGCATTGCGTTAATCAAAAATCAAAAAGTACGCCAGTATTCGTCTTACTTCCTTTAAGAGTTAATTTATCTTTTAGGTAATTAATTTCTTCATAATTTTCGACAAACGGTTAATCTTTTCTTTTAAGGACTAATCGGAAATAATCCGGTTCTGGATTAGTGCTAAAATTCCTTTATTAAGCTTAAACTTTGCTGGAGCTTTATTAAAAAATGCGTAATAGTATTAAAGTAACGTATGCCCAAAGTTTAAGTACGCTTTATACCGAATCCCTTATACGTTTAACTTTTAACGTTTTCGTTTATTGCTACTGTTATTTCGGTTCGTTTAAGAACTTCTACGACTACCTCGTTTCGGCCCTTTACCACAGGTCTTATTACGTAGCTAATTATTAATATCTTTGGTTTTTTTTTTTAATTAAGATCGTTTTAATTAAAAAAGTTTGCTAGAACTCCATAAAAGGTCGGGAACGTTGCTTTAACATTTCTTGTTAACTGTTGTAAATTCGTTATGGTCCAATAATTTAAAAAATTAACTTTAACCTTTAAGTAATTAATTGTTTTTTTTTTCGATATTATCCTGCTTAAAAAGCATAAATAAATTCGACCAACTAAGCATAATCGGCGTTATTGCTGCATATAACTGATTCGTTCAGATAACTGTCATAATTATTTCGGGAATCCCGTAACGTTAACCTTAGGCCATAATTTTTTATTATTTCGTTATTTATTTATTAAACCTTTTAACGGCTTTCGGAGCTTGTTTTAATCGTTTTTCGTATTCGCGTTTAGTATTTATAAGTAATCGGCTGTCGTAAACCTTTTTTAATTATTGCAATTTAACGTATTAACCCTTAAGGTCGTTATTTAAGCTTAAACAGGTTTACTTAATCGATAAGGAAACGTTATTTAAAACCTATTTCATAAACTTGTTACAGTTCTTTCGAAAGGTTTTGTATTTCCGGTTTAAATAAGTATAAATCGCAAAGTCCTAATTATAAGCTTATCTGCTTTCGGTCGTTATCTCGAAGGTATTTATCGGATAATTCGTATAATAGATTTCTTCGATGGTTCCTCCGGAGGATAAGGATAAAGATAAGGTTGTAATAATCGAAGTATTAGTTCGCGTTTAAGGACGAATTCGTCTTTTTAAATAAAAGGCAATAACGGGTGCTGTAGGTTTGACAGGCCATGGAACGTTTTAATTAGGATTAATATAGTTCTACAGGTTATATCCCTTGGCTTTGGTCTTGAATTCGACCTTAAATTTGTCCCAGTCCTTAGGACTAATATAGATAACTGCGGACGTCGTTGGTGCGGTTGCCATTGTAACTAATAAGTACATAGATAATTGCTACTAATATGCAGCCTATATCGTTTCAGCAACAGCTAATCAATTGATAAATAATACGAATTAAGCGAATAAGACTTTTAATTGTCAGATATAGGGGACATCAGTTGTGTTGAATTAATTGGCCAGTTGCGTGCATTCTAGCAACGCGTGCTGATCTTTGAAGTAGTCTAGCCACGGAACATATATGCTCCGATCAGAGGGAATCTTATCGGATATGGGTGCTAGCGCACCCCCTGCTAGCTGACAAAAACCCTTCGAAATATCCGTAAAGTAACAAGATAAGAACGATATTTGTAAAGAAAATTAAAAATTATTAGGGTAGTTTGCTAATAAGAATATTTTCATCGGTTAATCTTGTAACAAAAAGTTATATGTTGCTGTTATATAAAGCCGCTTTTTTCTGAAAAGAAAACGTTTGATTGCGCGAAACGAATTATACCTTAAGCAAACGTCGCAGGACCAAAAATAAACGTTTCAAGAAGGAACAATACTTGTTACACAAAAAAGACAAGTTTTTCTGGTCTAAAATGAAGGGGATGGGAAAAGAATGCAGCCAATAACAGCTGGGAAAGGTCGTTCCAATAATGTTAAGACGAAGGAACGGAAATGTGGCGTTTGCAGCAAGCACGGACATAATGCGCGTACTTGTGAAGAAGTTGTAAATATATCTAGCCAAGAAGAATCCGATTGATTTGAATCAATGCGATATATTGTTATTAAGTTACTTGAATTTGTTGTTGCAAAGTGCCAAAAAGTGTTTCGTTTATATATATGTTTCGCTCATATATATAGGGCGTTATCTATTGTGCAAATTATATTGTGTGATGATTTTCTATGTATTTGGCTCAGGCTGGAAAATAAGGCTTGAATTTATTCGACTTTGTATAAAACTTAAGGTAAAGTTTAGCCTAATCTAAAAATTCTTCTATATCTATAGTACTATTATAGAGTTTAAAGAAAGTTAATTTATAACCTTTAAGCTTAAATATCTTATAATAAGTAATGGTAGAACAGCATTTCGCAACTTTAATTTGCGCTAAATAAAGATAATGTTAAAAACTTTTGCTGTTAAACGAAGCGGGCGTTTTCTTTCTTTAGAGCCCTAAGTTCTATTATCAGGATATATAATTTTTCGTTAATAGTAAGCTTTTCTCCTCTTACTTTTCGAGCTTCTCCTTAGGGGTTTTTTTTTTTTTCCTTTTCTTTATATCCCTAGACCTTTTATAGTTTTCTTCATAAATGCAGGCTATGATTAAAACTGGAGAAAAAAAGGCCTTTTTAAAATCGAATAATAAGTAGTACTATATTGTCGATTAAAGACAGAATTTCTTTAATAAAGAGAAAGCTATTTAATCCGGTTACCGATTCCTTATTAGCTAAAAACGGCAATCGGATATATCGTTTATCTTCTGAACGCCGTTTTGTAATATCGTTTTTATAAAATTTATAAAAGCTTATATTTAACTAGGCTTTAAACTATCCGTCGGTTATTAAATAAACAGCTATTAAAATATGACGAACCTGTTATATAACCACCTGGAGGTACGAACAGTATTCGAAATAGATTCTTGATTTGCAGTTAACAATAAAACAAGGAATAATTTAAGAACTTATTTCTTAAAAAGATTTAACGTGACACACCAGTAAGCGAGACATTGAATTGGGACGGGGAGACTCAGTTCCGATTAGAGCATCTTTGATGGGCAGGTCACGATAGAATAGCCGAGTGCAGCGGTAATGAAGGCAAAACGAAAACACTGTATTTGTATCCGAGTTGAATCAGACTAAAGATAAATGAATAAGTAGACGATAGACGATAATGGGTATGTCTCGGGGTTGCGCCCGACGAAAGAGCTCCTAGAAATATATATGTGGAGCTGATTAACTGATTAGCCAAGCCATGCCCCCTGGCCCGGCACCCTGCACCATTTTAACCTTCTTTTCTCAAGATGAAATTATCCTTAATCCATTTTGAAAAATAAATAAAAACATAACGCAACTAATTTCCAACGCTATGGACCATATATAAAACCTATTAATCAATTTGATTAACGCTTGCGCGGTTTGTCCTTTATCATTTTTAACTTAGGATTGCGTCTTTGACGTTTGGCCAGATCCTTTCGTTACTTGGCCCTTTTTTGCTCCTTTTAAGCCTTGTTCTTTGGTTTTTCAGTACTGATTAAAGACTTGTACTTAGCCCAACCTGGCCATCCTTATGGGAAGTATAGTTCTGGTTTTTGCCTTGCATTTTCGAATATATCTTTTACCCACTTGTACGGCGTAACATATTAACTTTGTACTATTGCCATTGCTCGCTGATTACTAACCTTCGGTTAAAGCTTATATTTCATTTCGAATGGTAATTTCGTAAATGTTAAATTAGGACGTATAGCTTTAGATGCCGATGGGCCAGTTTGAATTAATAGGAAAAAAGGTATTAATATCGGAAATAATCGTACAAATAATTGTTAAAATTAATTAGGACGTTATTTTTGTTTACGTCGTTTATTATAAAATGGTCGGGCCAATTAATTAAAGTTTGGTTCGTCGTTATTTTTTTTAGCTAATAAGAACGTAAGGTTTTTAAGCCAATTCTTTACGTTTTTTTTAGCATTTTCCGTTTTTAATTTTAAACTTAAAAATCTTTTAATTATGTTAAAAACTTTGTTTTTTATTCCATATTCGCCAAATCCTTTTGTTTCGGTTTTAATTTGGTTTCCTTATTTTGTAAAGTTACGACAAATAATATAAAAGATATAAATAATTTATAGTCCGTAAATATAATATTTAGTTTAGGTAAGTATTTTAACGATTACTATACGGATAGGCGGATTATTAAATCTTAATTTTCTTTATGCTTTTCGGTATAGTTAAAGTAATAATTAGGTACGATTTTCGGTAGCATAAATGTTAAATATTAGCAGCCGACGTTTTAATCGATTATGTAATATATTAATTTAATACTTTATTAAATTTTTATTAATCGGAATTTTGGTTTAGGCGATAAATTATACATATTTCGGGTTATTGTTATTAATCGCCTTTTAAGTTTTATTAATCAATAATTTAGATTTGCTATATAAAATTATTCGTCCAGCTTTTAGGATAACGGCGATAATTTTTAAAAGTACGTCCTAAGCGATAATTTAAATAATAGCAGTAATATTTTCGGAACGTAAATAAGTTTTGTTTTAAATAATTATAATAATTTGCCATAATAATCCAGTTATTTCGTTATATTACGGTTCTGTTAATTTATATAGTAACGGGTTAATGCTTTTTTATAAACGTTAATTATTAATATTTTTTAGATATATAAAAATAAGCCGATTAAAACGAATTTAAGGCGTAACTTTTTTTAAAAGGTAAATGGTAGAATTATTATTATATATCATTTTAAAAAATTGTACTATATTATTATTTTCCTATAACGTTCCACACAAGTGAGCGAGACACACAAATGAGCGGGACACTTTTTCAGCCATTCCAACAACACATTTTCAATTGCCCATATCTCAACAACCACAATATGGAGCGCCTTACAAAAGAAGCGAAAATGAACTTAGCTATTCAGGCTAAAAAACGAGACCCGAAACTTAGTTATAGAAGGCTTAGTTCTATCTATGAAATACCATATACTACCTTAGAAGCGCGATTTAACGGTAGACGCGCCCGAACCGATATTACCTTTCCCTTGCAGAAATTGACGGCGACCGAAAAAAAATCGATTATCGACCGAATCCTTAACCTAGATACGCGAACATTTCCTATCCGGCTTTAGTACGTTGAAAATATAGCCAATATACTGCTAGCTCAGCGCGTTGCAGAACGCGTTAAAGTTAACTGGGCGTCGAACTTTGTTAAACGGCAAAAAAAACTCTAAATGCGTTTAAATCGGAAAATCGATTATTAACGGGTTTTATGCGAAAATTTAAAAATATTTCGCAAATAGTTCGAACTTGTTCGAGTTATAATCGCAAAATACGGCATCGCAAAAAAGGATATTTATAACTTCGACGAAATTAAATTCTTAATAAGGTTTCTTATAATAACGGGCATAATAATTACTAATGCCGAAAAACGTAAAAAACCTAAATAAACGCAACAAAAGAATAAAAAATAAGTTACAGTTATTTAAGTTATTAATTTCCAAGGTTAAGCTATGTTGCCATTTGTTATTATAACGGGAAAAAATTGTTTTAGGTTTTAGTACCGTAATAACTTACTGCTAGCAGCCGATTAAAAGATCGTATTAAATAATAATAACTGGATAACAAATAAATTAAGTTTCGAATGAATCCAGTATTTTAACAAACATATTCGGATGCGTACGAAAAGTTCGAAACGTCTCTTTATCCTCGACGGCCATAAAAGCCACTATTCGATAAAATTCGAAAAATACTGCGCCAACAACAACATTATTACGTTTTGTATGCCCGCGCATTTTTCGCATCGGTTTTAACCTCTTAACGTATCTTGTTTTTCTGTTTTAAAACGCGCGTATTCGCGTTACATCGAGGACCTAATACGACGCTATCATACCTATATTACCAAAAAAGATTTTCTTACCGGCTTCTACGACGCGTTCCAAGCTACCATAACGTCCGATAACATCAAATCTGAATTTACCAAAGCTAATCTTATTCCATTCGATCCCAATAACGTTCTTTCCGAATTAAAGGTTCCTCCAGTTGTGCCTACGCCGACCGTCTCCCCGTTAACCTCCGCCGGTTCTATTCGTTCCCCGCCCGCGAAAACCTCTAAGAATATCAAGGAAGTAACGCGGTAATTACGTTATTTGCAAAAGAAAATTAGAAACCAACAGGATGGCTCGTTAACTAAAATAGCTAAATCGGTTTATCTTTTAACCAAAAGTTACTTATTAATTCTATACGAAAATGTTCTTCGGAAAGAAGTTACCTAATTGCGTAAAACGAACCACATCTTAAGCAAACGTCGCAGGACCAAAAACAAACGTCTTCAAAAAGGAGGAATACTTACTATACAAAAGGGACAAACTTTTCTGGCTCAAAAAGAAAGGGGTAATGAAAAATGCAGCCAACAACAGCTGGAGGGGGTCGTCGTAAGAGGATTAAAACCAAGGAACGGAAATGTAGCATCTACGGCAAGCCTGGACATAATGCGCGTACTTGTATAAAAGTTGTAGATACGTCTAGCGAAAAAGAATCCGATTGATTTGAATTAATGCGATGTGTTGTTGTTGAGTTATTTGAATTTGTTGTTGCGGAGTGCCAAAAAGTGTCCCGTTTATTTGTGTGTCCCGCTTACTTGTGTGGGACGTTACGGGTATATTAGTTAATTATATAAGCTTTCCAAAATCCGAAATATTTAACTTTTTAAAACTTTCGCCTTTATTTTACATTATACGCTTTTTGGATTACGATATAATAACTGGGAATATATTGATTAATATATTTAAGTATAGTATTAAATAACTTAAAGATAATAATAATAATTAAAAATAATATATAATATATATATATAAATATATTTATATAAATATAAATGCTTTATCATTATTAAGATATAATTATTATATAAATATAGGAATTCGCTAAAATTTATTAATAACTTCTGCGTTTAATTAATTAAGTATATCTAAAGCCCATATACCAAATTTTTGCAAATAAAACGTATGCGCCGAGAAAATCCCAAAAAACTTTATCCGAAGTTATATAAGTAAGTGTCCTCGTCGTCGCCCCCTTTAATTAGGTATATGCATTTGTTTTTCGCACCTATACTTCTTTTGCAACTTTTTTGCAATATTATTCCAACTTCTCCTTTTAAATTTAATATATTTCCAATTATATATATAATTACCTTTATTATATTAATTAATACTATTATAAGTTCTCGGCAGCCATTAAATCTACGCAGTCCTTAAGGTTTTCGCAAAAAAATAGGTTTAGATAATCTTATTCTTGTTATAAAAGAATCGTTTATTAAGAAAAAGTTTGATTTAAATAATAAACCTTTAAATCCTAGTATTAAGAAGCCTATCGATCTTAAGGTTAAGGCTAATATTAAGAAGCTGAACCAAATCTTTGATTATCGTCGTAGAATCTTAGCGGTATTAAACTCGTCCATATTTTCCAAGCCATCAACCCGTCGTATCGATAAGCTTTTGGGCAATATTCGAGATTTAAAACTTCCATTTAATCCTAATAACGTTCGCAAATTACAAAACCCAATATATCGTTAAGCACTTATTTTCGACCTTACTTTTACCTTCCAGTACAAATTCCGCAGCATAAATCCTAATTAGGATACTTTATTACCAAAAATACCGGTTATAAATAATCCGCTACTTCCAAAACCTTAGCTAATACGTCATATACTTCCATTAATAAAGGTAGCTAAGATACCTTTAAAGGCTAATCCAATCCTTGGTGTCGTCGAACAGACAGTCGGTGGTCGGCGATCAGTAACGCCTGTACCTGTTCTTATTAACCTGCCGATACCCAATAATAATTCATTCGCCAGGTCTTTATTAACGGCTTTAACAATCCTAATACGTCGGACAAGTTCCCGCGTCACTAATCGGGTTCCTAGGCTATTTACTAACATCGGAACGTTACGTTTTCGTCGCATTTATTTCGATAATAATTAGGACATAACTAGATTCTGGAATAAAAATAATATTATATACTATATTACACTTAAACATATCGAAGTAAATACTTAAGCTTTTCCGTAACATCGTTAATAAAATCCGTTAATTAATACAAATGCTCGGAACTATATTTACTAACGTTATCGGTAATCCAGCTACTAGTCGGTACTTGCAATAACAAATCGAAAATAAAAATTTTTAGGCGGCCGTAAATACCTAATCTAATATAATCAAGTACTTTCAATCAGTAAAAAACTTAATAACTTATTTAATATACGTCGAGATTTATCGGGCGAATTTTTTAAGTTATTTTAGAACTGCTTTTACCAAAAATCCTAAATACGTTATTAATTTATTTATTAAGTATTCGATATACCTAACCTAGTACCTTACGAATTTTGCGAAAAACGATATATAACATCGGAATATTTTAATTAATACGGACTGTACCTATTCTTTAAGTATTAATCGATTTCTGGCTTTTTTAACGGAACCTATAATAATTATATCGGGTTTATCGAAAGGTATAATTATATTTTTCGAAACAAACGGTTTAAAGTATTTAAAGTTAGCTTTTTATAATCGCTACGAAATAAAAAGGATATTCGTATAAATATTTGTCCTATTATTAAAACATACGATAAAAATTAAATTCGGAATAAAATGGAAAAACATATCATTAATCTCCGGTTCCGGGCGAATATAGCGGGACGTATTAATTATAAGTAAAGCATAATAGTTACCGTATAAGGTATCGATAAGCAGGACGGTAAAAAAATTCAAAGGAATTTATAAAAACTTATAAAAGCTTAAAAAAATTTAAGGGAATTATTATACTTTAATTTTTCGCAATTAATCGCGTTAATTCTTTCCGTTTTTTTAATCGAATCGCTTTTATCGTATCGCTATCGTCTATAACCGCATAACCTTTAAATCGGCCATTTAATATTTATACTTTAATATTTAATCTTACAAGTTTTAAAGTTTTAAGCTGCCAATCTTTAAATAATTCGACATTCGTAACATCCAAGATATCCGATATCGTATCGTCGCTTTAATCAGTAAATAATTTCGTTTAACCGTTTTTTTGTAAATTAATCGGCTTTTAATATCCTTTTTTATCTTTTATAAATTATTTTAATCTATTAACAAAGAAAATATTTTATAACTTCGTCCTATTAACTTTCTTTAAATAATAAATATCTAAATTAATAATATTATAAATTAAATACGGGCTAATCTAACGGTATTTTAATTTTATATCTTTAAATATGTTTATATATCGTAACGTATTATATAACAATATTAGGTCGTTTATTTTTAAGGGTTTATTTTTTATCTTGTTTTTATCCCTTTTATTCGCTAGTTTAGCTACTTTACGGCGCTACTTAGCGATTATTTTGGTAACCTTGGTTACGTTTTCAGTTTTCCTTTTAAAAGCCGAATCCTTTGCGCAATTAGGTTTTTTTTCGGAACATTTAGGTTTTAAGTTATAATTTTTCATGTCGGCAGGACTATTTCGATCGGTAAAAGCGTTTTTTATCAGTATAGCAGTTTATAAGGGCTAAGGCCATAACTTTTTATAGTGGTATTGTCGGCGAAAACCATCTTAGGCAAAAACTTAACCCATCCTTTGCCAGTCCCATTCGTCGCTTTCATTAAGGCTTTAACGATCGGAACGTATCCTTTTTTAACTAGGCCTTGTCGCCAGGCTGCATATGCGGTACCAACTTTCCTTTTGATTTTTAGTACGTCGTAAGCTTTAATAACTTCGCCCTTGTTTTTTAAGTTTCCGTTAATTTTAATCTTAATCGGGATATTATATCGATAAAAGACGTATTTATTTAAAAATTTCTTAATCGCTGTTAATGTAACTAATCGTAAGGCTTTAGTTTTTAAATAATCGGACAATTCGTACCTAGCTTCGACCGTAACTTTGCAACCATCGTTATTAAGCATAAACTGAACATCGATTACCCAAATAACAACTATGTTAATCGGCTGCGAAAATCCATGGCTTTTTTCAAAGCGTTAATCGGCTGCTTTCTGGCATTTAACATATACAAATATTACTTTCCGAATATAGCCAAATATGTTACGCCAATAATACAAAGCTGTTATGCGACGATAGGTCGAATTTCGCTTTTTATGACCATAATCCTTATAACATTACCTAATTACCGTAAGTCGCTTTTGTTCGGTATTAACCATTCGCCGGCTGCCTTACCTTTTATTTGCCTTACGCCAAAAAATACCGTCTTAAATAAAGTAATTTAACGCCTTTAATTTAAAAGTATTTTTTTTTTCCTTAAAGTATTATCGAACCGATTAAGGAAATCCAGTATCGTTAAGAACTTAACGTATTTTTGTAACTTTTTTAACCAGTTCCCAATAAAAGGTCCTTATCGCCGATCTTTATTAATAAATATAAAAATTATGGCAGTTAAATTAAAGTTAAACCGAATAATATTAAGCTAGATATTAATAAAATTATTAACTTTTTTTTTATTAATTATTTAACGCATTAAAAACTTTAAGTAGCTTTCGGAATAAATTATCCGTTACTGTATTTTTTTTGCCGGGGATATATTTAATTTCGAAATCGAATATTTTTATTTAAGTAATTTAACAAATAATTATAATATTAGGTATAAAGCTTAAAAAGTTATTAATTTAAATTACTAATATTTTAGCGTTAATTTTTAATATAAATCGGATTTTATAAATATAGTTCCGAAATTTTCTTAGGATTTTAAAAATAGTTCGATATTTTAGTTTGCTAGCGTTATAATTTAACTTAGCATTTTTTTAAGTATCACTTTTAAAGCGCGCGGGATACTTTACTTTATTAATTAATTAACCGAAAATACTTTTAAAGCTTTCTTTATTCGCGTTTATCCTTATAATAATTTTTCCGGCATTAAGGCTATAATTTAAAATAATTAAAATCGGGATAATAATAATCCTTTTTTTAATATTTTCCATTACGTAATTTTAATTAAAAGCTTAAATAAAAGGTTAATTCCTTCGAAGTAAGTATATAAAAAACTTTATTTTAATAGCGAAATACGTAATAAATATTTAATAATAAACGATAATACCTAAAAAAGCTTTAACTTTCGAAACGTTTTTATATATCTGGATTTTTAAGATTTTTTTTACCTTAGTTGTATCTAGTCGCCGCTTATTCGTTCCGCAAATAAATCCGACTATAACGGTTATTTTTTAATATTATTAAAACTTTTTTATACTAATCGTCGTACCGGCAAGCTCGCAATTAAGAAAAGTTTTATCTATGTTAACGATATGCTTATAAACGAATCGCCGAATTCCTAAAAAGATCTCCTCGTCGTTATATCTGGTCTTTAAGCTTTTAACCTTAACGTTATCGATAAATGGCCGGGCGATATCGGGCATTAAATCGTTTAAAATCTTCCTAATTATACGGCAAAAATAAGCTATAAAGTTGGTAAACCTTTAAAGCATAATGGTATACCTTAAAAGTTTTAAAAGTGTCGCGAAAATAGTAAGATCTTTACTGGCTAAAATTAAAGTAACTTAATCGTAACCTGAAAAAAAGTTTATTAAGGTAATTAAAGAATATATAGCAAAATCCGCGGAAAATTCGTTGCAGCTATCCGGCATAAAGGTATTTCGTAAAATAACGGCATTTAGTTTGGTCGTTAAATTAATTAATCGGAAATTACTATCCTTTTTTTCGATTAAAAACTAGGTATTCCTATATGTAGCATAAAACTATTCGAAGATATTTCGCTAGATACGTATTCGTAATACTTCGATTAGTTTATTCTTGATACTCGCCGGCATTGTTATACCCTTGGCCTGTTACGCCTTATAAGGGATCGTTCGAATTTTATAATCTGGTACGATATTTGATTTAATTTTGCTACATTTTTTCCAATTTTAGGCTAAAGTAACTTTTTTGCGAAAAAGCATTTCTTTAAAAAAGGCTTTTTTTTCGGGCGTAAATTTATTTCCCAATTAATTAAGAATTTCGTCGGCGCGTTCCTTTATAAGTCGGGTTTTTCGGAATATAGTAGTAAATCTAAGGAATAAAGCAGCCAAAAGTATGCCAAGTTTATCGGGCTTTTCGCCATCCTAATTAATAACTTGCTATACTTTTTCGAGTTTCTTGGCTTTTTAATTCGGGTTTTTAAGGGGTATTAATCCATTAAAGGGTATATCGTTAATAGGGATTACCTTTTTTTATTTAGGTTTATATATCGTATTAATTTAAACGGTCCGATTATTATTAATTTTCTGTTATATCTTATTTTATAATATTTTATATAAGGTATACGCCAGTTTTTCGTCGCTAAACTGGCTTAAGATTTTATTTCCGGGTTTCAGTTTGTTATTAATAACTTCCTAAATAATTTTCGCGTTTTAATTAACGTAGGTATTATTAACCGAAAAAATATAAGGGCTTGTAACTTGCTTATTTGTCCTTTCGTTCGTAGGCCTGCTTTCGCCAGTAAAGCGGCTTATTAATTTACCGGTTACTTTTTCCTGGTTTTTTGTTAATACGAATATTACGCATAATTTTGCTTGTAGGAATTAAAGGGATAATGATCTTCGACGGGCTAAACTTTAAGGTTTTTTCTATTACGTCCGGGTTCATATTAAGCGTTATTTTCGCTTTGGTTATAAAGTTAAGTCCCAGAATTAGTAATTATATAGCGTAATAATTACTGACAACAAATAATAAAATAGTAATTAATCGGCCAGCTAACTAAACGGAAGTTTCGACAATACCTTCGAATAAAGTCCTTTTTTAAGAATTAAAGCCCAAAAACGATATACGGGTTTGTTACATAGTTAGTCCATGTCGCTTAACGTACGATGTAATTATAACGTTCGATTTTGCTTTAATGTCGATAACTTTACTAATTAAGTTTTTGCCATTTCCGTAGTTTATTTTAACTGCCAATTTAAATAAGGGAATAATATATTTAGTTGGACTGTATTATTAAATCGATAAAACTTTGGTTTTCTTTTGGCTTTCTGCTTTATAACCGATATTTATAGTAAGGATTTTAGCAAATTTTCTTACTTTTGGAACTTTTAATTTTCGTATTTTAACTTCGGTTACCTTAATCGTTTTCTTGTTTTTGCGATTAAATGTTTTTAGAATCTTAACGGTTATGAAATTCTTAAAAGTTTTTCCGAAATCTGGGCAGATTTCGATTAATTCAAATTAAGTAATTTTAAATTTCCTTTTAAAGTTTTTCCGGATTTTCTTTTTCCAGAATTTAATTATATATTTATCGATTAAGCTTTTATGGGTAAAGGTTTTATCCGTTTATACATTATCGTTTGCTTAAAGGGTATTAGTTTCCGTTTAAAGGGTATTATTTATCTAAGAGCCGACTTTTATATTATAAAACGTAGGTTTTTCGTATATAAGTTTGTCGTTATTAATTTCGTATTCGGTCTTGTTTCTTTTTATATCTTTTAAATTGTCCTCGTTATTTTTGGAACGTTTAGCCATTATAACGTTAATAAATATAATCGGCTAATTAAAGTCGTTAATTTCCAAGGCTTTGATTTTTTTTTAGATAACGGGTACCTTTGCTTTCGATGGGGTTATTCCATTATTATTTATATAACGGTACCTCTTTATAAAATGGTTTTCCATTATGGTCGACGAAATAGGTTATATTAATTTCGGTTATTTTATTCTAATTAATGTCGAACTTTTATCGATTTAGCTTTAAGATCGTAATATGCTTTTAAGGTTTAGCTGGATTATTAATATCCGGGTCGGGATTAGTTAATTAACTGTTTACGCCTTTAAAAATGTCGTTTCGCCGATTAAAATATTGCATTTTTTCCTTAAATCGGATAAGGAAAGCTGGCGAACTATAAATCCATTTTAAAATCTTTTTCCAAATTGGGATTTGTTATTCGATCGCCTGGCTTTTAAAAACTTAAAGGAATTAAATTATGCTTAACGTTACTTTGTTTTCCGGGGATTTAAGGAAAATGGTATATTTATCGTAGGCGAGTAAAACCAGTTCTGTAGTTTCCATATTAAAGAATAAACGGCATTTTTGCATAATATGTCCTGGCTTTAAGCAAAATTAATAAGTACCTTAATTAAGGTTATTAAGGCGTTTACTTTAACTATAATAATCTTTATAATAACCTTTTCGGCTTCGGTATTTATTTCGTTTACGGTAAAGGTTTAGTCGAATATAATTATCCGCTTGGAAATTAATTGCATTAATTTATAAGTTAATACTATAGTTATATACTTAAGGTACTTTTTATCCTAGCGGAACGTAATATTGCGATATCCGGGTTACCTTTCGGTTACGTATTTTTTTTTTAAAAGCCTTTAAGTTTTAAATTTGTCGGGCTTGTACGATTTTTAGGTTTTGTAACGTATTCGTAATTTTTGATATTTAATTAATACGGTTAAATAGTTTTGGTTGCGGTTAAGGGCTTTTTGGTCGTTGTTATTTGGGCTGTTAAATTAAGTTAAACCGTTTTTTTTCTTGATTAATATTAAAACGGATACCTTTTTATTATCGCTTACGTTTTTTATATTTAAAAAATTTTGCCTTATTTAAGGCCCAGTTTTTAATTAATGTCGAAGCATTATCGTAGCTAGTTACGTATAAGTTTTCCAGCTTTATGAACGAATTATTAAAAATCTTTTCGAAATAATTAACGGATAACCTTTTTAATAAGCTTTTAATATATTTGTTCTTAATAATTATTTTGCCTTTTTGCTTAGCTTTTTTTAAGATATTTTTTACTTTAATAACATACTTTAAATAATACTTATAAATATAATTAAGGATATTGCGTTAAACTTATTTCGTTAAAGTTTTTAATCGATTTTTGGCAATTTAAGTTTGCTTTAAGTATTACAGCTTGAAAATTTTTAAGATACGTTTAAATATTTCGTTTTATTAAGTTATATTATTAAATATAACTTTAACCCGGTTTTTTATAAAAAGGTTATTAATTTAATAAGGTAACTCGACGATAATCTTAAATTTTTTAAGCTTATATTTCGTAAATAATTTATTAATTTCTTTAAGTTAATCGGTAACTTTAATTTTTAAAAAGCGAAAGTTCGGAAAAGCCGATAAATCCGGAAGGATTATAAAAAACGAAAGCTTATTTATAATGTTAATAAGGAAATCGTAATTAAATTAATTAATAGATTTAAAGGATATAACGTTCGGTATAAGTACTTTTAATTTTATAGATAATTTTAAATTTTGGGCTGGTATAAGTTTTCGTTTTTGCGGTAAGTTAATAACGATTTTTAGGTTTATTTAGGTAATCGTATCCTTGGTTAACTTTAAGGATTTAATTCGATTGCTAGTACTTTAAGGTTTAGTTTTATTAAGTTTATTATTATAAAAGTTTTTTGTTAATCGGTATTAAACGGTCGTATTTAAAGTAAAATTTTAACTTTTCGTAAGGTTAGGGAAGTTCGGTACTGGTAGTAATCCGTAATGTAAATAAATTTAAATAGCAATTTTAAAAAGTTTCGACGAACTTTTAAAAAACTTGTTAAAGTTTATTTTAAATTAATTAATATTATTAATTTTTAAATTACTTAAGTTTTAAGATATTGCTTTAACGGAAATATGTTTAGGTATAAGGTAAATAATTATCCGCGATAATTATTTTAAGTATATTTTCTTTTTTTTTCGGACCTGAAAGGTAAATAATTTCTTTTTTTTATTATCCGTCCGAATAGTTTTATTTTAATTATCGTTACGTCGTTAGTTATTTAATTACATTTTTTTTAATTTGCTAATTAATATTTTTATTATTAACTTAAACGTTATAATATTTAAATTTAATAAAAAAAGTAAATTTTAAATAATACCGTTTAATAATAACCAGATTAGATATTATTTAATTAACGTTAAAAAGGTTTAAAATATATTTTGTAACGTTTTTTTTTTTAATTTCTGTATTATATTAAAAAGCGTTATTCCTTTTTCGATATTTTCCTTTTATATATAAAATAAATAACTTTATAACCTTATTCCTTTTTTTATTCGTATTTGTTATTTTATTTATATCGTTAATCTTATCGTCGTTATATTTATTTTGATTAATTTAAATCCTAATAGTTACGTCGCTAGCGACGCAGTTTTAGCTTTTTTAACCTTTATTAATTAAAACTTATAGTTTATCTTGTTACGTAATTTTCTTATTAATACGTATGATATTTTGAATTACGTAATCGGTTTAAAACTTGGGTAATTAGTTTATGTTTTAAAACTGGTCGCTTGTGCGCGTTCGTACTTCTTTACCGTCGTTCGAGTAAAGCTGTTTTCGTGATAAGGCCTTAATTTAACAGCTTTTTCTTATTAATCGTGCAAAGGGTTACGTCCTTGTCATAGTCGCGGTCGTTAATTGCATGCCGTTCAAGTCATCGTATCCGTAGCCATTGTCGTAGTCGTAGTCGTATTCGAGTCCAGATGCATCTGATCAAAACCTCGTCCCTTCCGTTCCTCCGACTTGTTAATCGAAAATCGAAAGTTCGATCCTCTCCTTCGCAGCCACTTAAATTGGGACGGGAAGATTCAGTTCCGATCAGAGCATCTTTGATAGGCAGGTCACGATAGAATAGCCGAGTGCAGCGGTAATAAAGGCAAAACGAAAACACTATATTTGTGTCCGAGTTGAATTAGACTAGAGATGAGTGAATGAGTAGACGATGGACGATGATGGGTATGTCTCGGGGTTGCGCCCGACGAAAGAGCTCCTAGAAATACACATGTAGAGCTGATTAACTGATCAGCCAAGCCATGCCCTCTGGCCCGGCACCCTGCACCATTTCAACATACTAATAAGCGAGACGTTTTTTGGCATTTAGCAGCAACAAATTCAAATAACTTAACAATAATATATCGCATTAATTCAAATTAATCGGATTCTTTTTTCGCTAGATGTTCTTATAACTTCTTTACAAGTACGCGCATTATGTCCGGGCTTGTTGCAAACGCCATACTTCCGTTCCTTCGTTTTAACTCTTTTGTAACGACTCTACACAGCTGCTGTTAGCTATATTTTTTCACTATCCCCTTTTTTTTAGGCCAGAAAAGTTTATCCCTTTTATATAGTAAATGTTCTTTCTTTTTGCAAACACTTAATTTTGGTTCTGCGACGTTTGCTTAAAATGTGATTTTTTTCGAGTAATTCAGCAGTCTCTTTCTAAGGAAAAGTATTTTCGTGCAAAAGTAATAGATTACTTTTAATAAAA
This sequence comes from Monosporascus sp. mg162, assembly GCA_004155945.1. Classification (NCBI taxonomy): domain Eukaryota; kingdom Fungi; phylum Ascomycota; class Sordariomycetes; order Xylariales; genus Monosporascus; species Monosporascus sp. mg162. The sequence goes on from QJNY01000286.1 coordinate 29,530, forward strand.
AAATTAACCAATTTAACCATTTTCGTTAACGAACCACCTTAATAGTTTTCAATTTTTCTTTGCAAGCAACGTCCTTACCTAAATACGTTTTTTAATATTCCTAAAGGTTTTCGCGAGTGGAGAACGAATTGAAGCGACGGAGGTTAACGGGGAAACGGTCGGCATAGGCATAACTGGAGGAATTTCCAATTTAGAAAAAAGTTATTGGGATCGAACAGAACAAAACCAGCTTTCGCGAATCCAGATTTGATGTTATCGGACCTTATAGTAGCTTTAAGCGTATCGTAAAAGCCGGCAAGAAAATTTTCGTTGCTAATATAAGTATAATAAAGGTATATTAAGTTTTCGATATACCGTGAATAAACGCGTTTTTTAAAAAAACATAAGATATGTTAAAAGGTTAAAGTTGATACGGAAAATCCGCGGACATATAAAGCGTAATAATGTCGTAGTTGGTGCAATATTTTTCAAATTTTATCGAATAGTAACTTTCGTAATCGTCGAGGATAAGAAAACGTTCCGAATTTTTCGTACGCGTCCGAATATATTGGTTAAAATGCCAGACTTATTCGAATTTTAATTTATTTTATATTTAGTTATTATTACTTAATACAATTTTCTAATCGGTTCTCGGCAATATGTTATCGCGGTGCCTAGGAGTTAGGATAATTCCTTTTTATTATAATAATAAATAGCGGTATAATCTAACCTTACAAATTAATAACCTAAATAATTGTAACCTATTTTTTATTTTCTTATTATACTTATTTAAACTTTTTACATTTTTCGCTACTAGTAATTTCTATATTCGTTATCGTAAAAAAAATTATTAAAAATCCAGTCTTGTCGAAGTTATATATATTCTTTTTTACGATATCGTATTTTACGATAATAACCCGAACAAGTTCGAACTACTTGCGAAATGTTTCTGGATTTTCGGATAAAACCCGTTAATAATCGGTTTTCCGATTTAAACGCGTTTATAGTTTTCTTTTTTGCTGTTTAACAAATTTCGACGCCCAGTTAATCCCGATACAGTCTGTAAAGCGTTAGACCAGCAATAGATTCGCCATGTCTTTAACGTGTTAAAGCCGGACAGGAAACGTTCGCGTATTTAGGTTAAGAATTCGGTCGACAATCGAATTTGCTTCGATCGGCGTCAATTTCTGCAAAGGAAAAGCAATATCGACTCGGGCGCGTTTACCGCTAAAACGGTATACTAAGGAAAAATATAAAGCTTCATAAATAAAACTAAACTTTATATAACTAAGTTTCGGTTCTCGTTTTTTAGCCTAAGAAGCTAGGTTCATACTCGCTTCTTTTATAAGGCGCTCCATATTGTGATTGTTGAGAAATGGGCAATTGAAGATATGTAGTTGGAATAGCTAAAAAAGTCTCTCGCTTAGTGGTATGTCTCGCTCGTTAGTGTAGCACGTTACGGAGTTTTCCCTTAATGGAAAACGGTAATTTTACCTGAAAGCTTAAATTAATAGTTAAAAGGCGAAACTAAGTCGGTAGCTATTTACAAAGAAATTTCTAAATTTTTATAAATCTTTTCTTTTAATATAACCTCCGTTCGGTCTTTATGGTATCTCTGTATTGCCTCATTAAAATCAGGCCCTATTTTTGAGAAATAGCTGCGTCTTTAGCGTAGCTGTAGCTAAAGCTTTGAAAAAGAACAGTAGCTCCAGGTATCCCGTTAACCTAATTAGACCAAGACCCACAAAAACACATTTTCTTCAATAATAGAGCCTGATAGCAAGTTGTGATTTTTTGGGCTTAATTGTACCGCTTTTATACAAATTTTCGAAAATTTATTCTGGAAATTCGCGAATAAAACAAGAATAAATATTCCTTATAAACTATTTAAAGCTACTATTATATATAACTTTAAAAGAGCTATTTAACGATATATATAAATTTCTAATCGGCGTTATGTTGGTAAAGATATTAAAGATATAAGTTACAAATTTTCATTATACTAAACCTTTTAACCGGGACGCTTTTATAGCTGCGACGTAACAACCACTGGTCGTAACATTTTGTTATGGACCTTTTAAGGGTAAATTAGTATAAAAGAAGCCCGTATAACTATTTTTTTGTCCGTATAAGTTGTGGTTGTTACGTCGCAGCTATAAAGGCGTTTCGAATTTAATTAATTTTAACCTTTTTATGGCTGCAACGTAATAACTATAACCCGTACGGACAAAAGAATAACTGGACGGGTTTTTCCTATATTAAATTACCCTTAAAAGTCCTATAATAAAATATTGCAATAAGTAATTGTTGCGTCGTAACAAAAAAATTGTTCTGGACTTAATTAACCTTAACCTTTTTATAGCTGCGACATAATAACTATAACCCTTACGGCCGAAAAAATTAACATACGGACTTTCCTTATACAGAATATATTAGAAAAGCCCGGTATACGAGGATACAACCGGTGGTTGTTGCGTTGCAGCGATAAAGACGTTATAGGCGTTTATTTTCCGGGCTTGAACGTAACCGTATTAATTATAATTATCTCCCGAAAAAATTAAAAAAATTCCGATATGCATATTAGCCTATATTCGACCCGTAAATCCATTTTTCTACTTAACGGTCTTATATTGGTTACGTAATAAATTTTTTAAATATAAATCTTAGAAGGAGTTAAAAAAAAGCTGATAATTTTGTTAGGGATGGTATAAATAAAGCCCTTGTTCGTATAATTCCAACTGAGGCCTCGTTCGATAGTTACGGGAATACGGCATTTGATTGGTTAATTTTTAACGTCTTGGCGCAGTACATTAAAAAACTTTGAAAAAAATTGGAGAACTAGCGAGCGAGGCCTGAGCTAGCGAGGTAATCTCTGTAGTATTTCTGTGGTGTCTCTGTAGTCTCTCTGTGGTATCCGCAAAGAATACTTTTGGTGCCAAGGTTTACCGGTCCTGAGGCCATTCCCCTTTGGGCACCCGCAGAAAGGCCGGGAAATCCCAATCCATAACAACAACATTAACCCTAACGCGTCCGCACTAGGGCCACGCGCCGTACCTGTAGCTAATATTTCGATACATAACAGGGATTAATCTAATCCTTCCTGACAGAAGTTAGCAATACATACATCATCACACCAATAACAGTCAGATAAGCTACACGTATCTTCACAGTTACTTTATATTTCGATAAAACCGGAGACCCGCAAACCCGATATTATTGGTTGCTGCAACGGAGTCGACGATAATCTAGATCAACAGATAAGACTTGATAATGAAAGAAGCTCATAGTCATTGCTCATGGTTGCTAATATAAGAAAGTAAAAGCCCTCTACAATGCGACTTCACAGACCCAGGCAGAATTAATCTTAACATGGTGCCTTGCAACGCACAAGGATGGCCAGAGGAATGGTTACTGATCATAGGGAGCAGACAAATCTATGAAGGTATATATCGCGTCTCAGGGCGCGCTTTGGTAAGCCTGGACACTGACCTCTATATACGTACAGGTATATTGGGTCATTCCCTCCAAGCTATGGACTACACCTACGGGAATAAGATACAGTTAGTCGTTATCTTGATCACGGAAATGTGTTCGACGGTTAGAGAAGCAAGATTGCATCCCCGGCTCGCAATGGCTATTTGGATGTCATAAACTCTCAAACGACTGATGGGAAGTTTGACATGAATTCGCATATAGAGCGAGTGACAATCGGCTTCCCAGCCTCAGCCCTGCTGAAGAAGTGATTGAGGGATACCCTAGACCGTCACGTTCCCATCTTATCACGGAATTTCACCATTGTCTGCGTCGCCGTCGTCACAGCGAGGATATGATGCCTGTGTGCCTTCTGAATGCTATCAAACCTTTGCTAATGACGAAAGAACTCAATATGGTTTGATAGAGATGATGCGCACATGGAAACTGTTCCGGGCGCTGAACTAGACGTTAATAGACTTGTTCCTTGCGAGTCGTATTAGTCCCTTGCAACAGGTTGTCTGCGGCGAGAGGGGCGCTTTCAGTACATAGAGAAGTGCTTCCCGTCAGTGACCGGTATTTAAGGAGAAAATGCCCTGGAAAGGGGTCACACAGCCGAAATTTTGGGGCTTTGGATGTGGGGGCTCCCAGGTTATCACTCCCGGTTAGCTCCCGGGCCTTACCCCTGATGATTACATAATCCATTCTCAGCAGCAAGAGGGCAAATACTCAATTTTCTCTTTAGCATAAATGTTAAGTTGCACGTATTAAAACCTAAGAAATACATATTGCGTTGCTGTAACATGGATGACTTCCCTTTTCCTGTTTCTCCCTTTGTTTTATTAGAATTGACCTTTCAGTATATGGTTACGGCTTACTACACGGCGACTGGTGGGGTTATCTTGGGGGCCGGCCCCGCAAAGACCCCTTGAAACCATATTCGGAAACTCGTGTTGAACCACAGCCTTTGGTTGGTCCGGATGGTATAAATAGGTCCCTGATTTGCTATATATACCTATCGCACTCTGCAGCTATGTGGCTCAATCTTACTTCACAGTGAATAACGTTGACAATATTATATTGCATTTGTACCATAGATTTAAGCAAGTACTCCGTAAGGGAACGGAGATTATCCGGGCCGAACCATATAGCCTCGCTAGGCTGAATTTGGATGTAGCCCCGATCACCCAACCCTAACTGCTGCTCTATCTTAAAGACGCACATGGTAAAATCGGCCATTCGGGGGCTTGTGGGTATTTCGAGCGGGCCATTGTAAGTAAATCCACCTTAATTGGTCCGAAGTCACAATGCGCACCGATCTCTGTAGCCTAGGTGCTTTTATCAGCTCCGTGTACTAACTACGCGGGGTGATTTTGATACCAAATTATCTTCAACAGCGTATTCACTCAGCCTTACGTGGTAAGAGGCTGAGATAAAACTACCCTGTCAAGTACCCGTGGGGCGCGCTAGACACCACACCATACTAATTTGGATGTAAGCCGTCCAGACTAATCCCTTGGCTTTTACCATAAGTACCGCGTTCGAAATCCTTCGTCGCGGGACTACTAAGGGGTTTTTAGGGTAGCGACCTGACTGGGTCAATTAAGGTGCCAGAATAGCCTGCATCTTGGTCTGCTGATAGGCCTCGGAAAACGTTGATTCGTTTCAGCTAAGGCGAAGCACCTGGGACACTGTAACAAAGGAACCCTTGGGGGCATCGTTCCCACGCAAATTACAACCAGGACTAGTCAGATCCGTGGAATCCACAATAAAATCTAGCTTGCATGGAGGTGCATGAAGACCCCTGGCAATCGCCTTAGGCGAGGCTCCCTCACAAGCCTACGGATCAACGCTGCATGGGAACACTCACTTAGCCCGGAACCGGGCGCTTTGCTTCTATTTTCTTCAACTGCAAAATCTTGCATTTAACAGGTTATGCACGGTGGGAACGATGCTATAGTCAGTTATTGGGTATTCAAAATGAACTAGGAACCTCGTTGCCCGGCTTCTTTACCCATAGAGCTGATTTGGTCAAAGCACAGCTTGTCAAGGTACATACGTCTATGGTCCGCAGTTCTCTGGAACCTGGAGTTTATCGAGTACGATCTATAGCTTATTAGCAAGTGTAGGGCTCCCCATTCCCGAGTGAAGTCCCAGCGGAGCGGCCCCCCCAGGCCTCTTTGGGCTTCCTCACCCTAGTTTGGGGGCCAGGGGTATGGCACTGCACAGTGAGCGTGGTTGACTTGGAGAAAACTACGTGGTATTAATCCCGGCCGCATAATCGTAGGTTCGCTCTTTGGCTTTTCTGCTCGTCCTTTTGCTTCTCCTGATATGAAGTCGCATTCCGCAGCGCCAACAACAGTTTGCATTCGCGACCTTTTAAGATGACGACTACCAAGAATCTCGGCCCAATAACGACAAGCTTGGTTCTCCCCGAAAGTTGCGCAAACGAACTCGACACTATTTACAAGATTCGTACGTCACCAGAAGGATACTACTGGTTACAACAGGGCCCGCTACAGCCAACGTGTTATCCAAGCGGCTATGCGGCGCTCACTTTGCAGTACTATTCCCCAGCGAGTTGCCCTTTCGGATTTACGCCAGCGTGCACCAGCACGAATGTGTTAGCGGATTTGACAGAGACGGTCTATACATGCTGTCCAACGTGAGTCCGTCCTACAGACCATACCGCACTGGACACTGCTGTCGTTGTCCTCCGATGGGATCTTATTCTGAACATAGGCGACAGACAGTACGATTATCAATGCCAGACAACCAATTACTACCCATGGGGGGAAACGCTTGGCTGTTTCAATGCTGTGACGAACTCCCTTACCACGGCGTGGACTGTGGTTGAAATCTCCGGGGAGAGTACGGCTAGCGTACTGTCAGAAGGCCACCCCGGCGGACTCAACGCATTCAGTATCCAAGTGCGCTTCCAAAGCAGCGACTTCGCATCCAACACGTCTACTATCAGCTTATCAGCCGAGGTGCGTACGAGTTCTTATAGCCTCACGAGTCGCACAGTGGGTCAGAGCTGAGACAGTTGGCAGCGGCCCACATCTATACTATCAACGGGACCGGCGGCGGAAACCAACAGCGATAGCAGCAACAGCAACGCGGAACAAAACACAGGGGTCGCTACTGGAGCTGCGGTCGGAATCACCGTTGGTGTATTTGTCGCTCTTTTGGCAATTGTCGGCGCCATTTTTATCTTCATGCGGAGACGCCGGCGTGAACTAAAACTGCCGCAGGGGCCTCAGCCTCTCATGCATGAGATGGGATGCGACACGGAAACAAAGTTCTACGAGGCGCCTGGGAAACCCGTGTTTGATCCAAGGTTCACGGCTTACGAGTTAGAAAGTTCACCTGCTGCAGTCGAGAACCCGGGGAGACACTGATACGGCTGAAACTTAACCGCGAACGTGGAAGCATCTTTGAGATCGACGTGCCGAGAGTAAACTCGTCGATGTAGCTTTCCGGTTCTGCTGCTAGATCTCGAGGCCTTACTCATATCTTATTATTCTTCTGTGAGGACGTATTAATGATCTATCAAGGCCCGCATGACCATATACATAGATTTTGTATCAGAACTACATTATGTACACATATCGGATCATACTACGGGTAACGGTGGTATTCAGAGCACCATCCATATGAAATTAGAAGACCCGAAAGCGAATCCCAAAGTGCCCAGTTGCTCAAAATAGTACATGAAGGAATCGAGAGAGAACAGAGAGACGCTAAACATGGGGTAACGTACTATATAAGCTCGCGGCCCAAACAAGCTCGCGGCCCAAATTTCTCAGCATTCCAATTATTCATCTTGGTTGATCTATCACATAACACCAACAACATGGAACTTTTACAAAAGAATCTAGATTGAACCTAGCCGTTCAAGTTAAGAAACAAACCCTAAAACTTAGTTTCAAAAAGCTTAGTTTTATATACGAAATTGCCGAAACGACCTTGAAAGCCCGATATCATAGCAGATGCGCCCGAACCGATATCATTCCCCACCTGCGAAAATTGACGGCAACCGAAAAGAAATCCATTATCAAAAGAGTTTTTTAACTTAGATGGGCGAGCATTTCCTATCCGGCTTTAGCACGTTAAAAATATGGCAAATTTGCGGCTTGCCTAGCGCGTTACGATACGCGTTGAAATTAACTAGGCGTCGAACTTTGTTAAACGGCAAAAAAACTTTAAATGTGTTTAAATCGGAAGATCGATTATTAACGGGTTTTACCCGAAAATCTAGAAACATTTCGCAAATGGTTCGAGCTTGTTCGGACTATAATCGCGAAGTACGATATCGTAGAAAAGGATATTTATAACTTCGACGAGACTGGATTTTTAATAGGGCTTTTTATAATAACGAGTATGGTAATTACTAATGCCGAAAGATATGGAAAACCTAGATAAGCGTAATAAAGAAATAAAAAATAAGTTATAATTACCCAGGTTGTTAATTTCGAAAATTAGGTTATGCCGTTATTTATTATTATAACGGGAAAAAGATATTTTAGGTTCTGGTGCCGCGATAACCCATTGTCAGCAGCCGATTAAAAAATTGCATCAAGTAATAATAGCTGCACAATAAATAAATTAAGTTTCGAATAAATCTAATATTTTGACAAATATATTCGGACGTGTACACAACTTCCCAAATATTTTTTATTTTCGACGGCTACGAAAGTTACTATTCAATAAAATTCGAAGAATACTGCGCTAATAATAATATTATTACGCTTTATATGCCCGCGCATTTTCCCCAACGGCTTTAACCTTTTAATATATTTAAATCTTTTTTAAAAACGCGTTTATTCGCGTTATATCGAAAACTTAATACGACGTTATCATACTTATATTACCAAAGAAGATTTTTTCGCCGGCTTTTACGACGCGTTCCAAGCTGCCATAACGTCTGATAACATTAAATCTAAATTCGCGAAAGCTAATCTTATTTCATTCGATCCTAATAACGTCTTACACCATTGAACGGCTTAAACCATTGAACGGCTGGTTTCTTGGCACCTCGCAACTTACCTCATCGAGATCAGTCCCTATTTTTGAGATTGGGGCTGCGCCTGCAGCGTAGCCGTGGCTAGCGCTTTTGATTAAGAAGTAGCTGCAAGGGTTAGATGTATCGATTAAACCTTTTTAAGAAGAAGCTCTATAGAAATTACAAAACCTTAAAAATAGGGCCTGATATCAAGTTGTAATTTTTCGGCTACGTTTGGTACCTTCTATATAAATTCGCGAAAATCATTATTAACAACTTTCGCAGTATATATTAGTTACGAAGTTTCTAACGTTGTAACCTATATTATTACGCGCAGAATTAAAATCTTTATCTTTTTATATAAGTTTCGTCCTAATTAGGATCGCGCGTTAATTAGTAAAAGAAAATGATAACCCAAAATTACGAATGGCACCCGCTATAACCCTTTACCCCCCCCCGGGCTAATACAACAGCAATATATCCCTATAAGTTAAAATAATGATATACAGGGCTTATAATCGCTTATAACAAGCCCCGAAATATATTATCTTCCTAATCAGCCGAATACGGGCGACGTATTAAAATGTTTGGGGTAGATACCCCAAATCTTCGAATATTTAGCTTTCTAAAGCGAAACGTTTATCCTTATCCAATGCTTTTACCGGGCTCTTGCCGATACAGACGTGATTAACCCATACGTTAACGTTAAATGCGCGGCCGATAACCTTACAAAAATATTACGCCGTCGGTTTATTCGCTTTATATTAGGCGTTATGCTTGGCGGGTAAGGCCGTATTTTACGGAAGGAATAAGTAAATACGGTACATAATTTGGTTTTCGGAAAGCTTAATATCCTTTTTGTTATTAAAATAAGTTTTGAAAAGTCCTTAATTATTTAAGCCTTATTTTTAATAACAAACTTAATTATTATTTAGGTCGTATCTTTAATTAAGTTAACCGAAAAATAACGAAATTTTATATAAATAATGTTATATTTTGTTCCTGTTTTAATATCTGCGAAAACGAGAAAGTTCGATCCAAAAATATTCAAACGCATAATTGCCGGATAGCATAGCTATATTATTCTTGGTCCTAAACAGTTATCGAACGATTAGTTCCAAACTGTTATATTAAATTTTGTTTTCGAACGACGATATAATTTAATTATTATTAACGAAGCATATTTATTATCGGAATAAAAAGATTTCCGGCCTAAATATGCCAATATCCGCAACTTACGTTTTATTTTCTTTGCCTACGTATATTGGTTTGGGTATATAGCGACTACCAGCGGCGTTATAAAGAAAAAGATCGTAAAATATAAGGGCTTTAATAAAGCCGAAGATTTAATTCGGTATAGCTATAAGGCAAAGGCTTGGCGTTTCAATGTTAATCGCCCCGAAATCGATATTGTTATTTTTCCTATACCCAAAGGTTAATATTCGAATTAAGCGTATTTGGATTTCCTGCTAACTAACGCGTCCGAATTATTAAATAAGATTCTTATAATCCAGCTTAATAGTTTACGTATTATTATAAAGATTATTATTTATGTTAATAATATGGCAAAAATTATAAAAATCCGAAACTATTTAATTAAGATTATAATAAACCGGGGGTATTTATCGAAAGTTGTAAAAAAGGTTTTTAAGTTTTATAATTCCGAAATGCTTTACGGAAACTAAACTTATATATACAACAAATTAAAAAAGCCTAATAATTTTATCCGTATCGTAATATCTACCGTCGCTTTTGGATTAAATATAAATATCCCGGATATTGGTCGAATAATACAATAGGAAATACCGAAAAGCTTTTCGATAAAGGATTTATAGCAGCAATTTAGTTAAACGGTTCGTAACTATAAGCGATTAAATATAATTAACTATAAATAAGCTATATTTTTTTTTACACTTTATTAAGTATTTAATAAGTATAAAACCGAACCGTTTATTACAAAACTGGCTAAAATAATAAAAAGAACTTAGGCCCGGTAAGCCAAAAATTATACCGCTTATCAGAATATAAAGGTCGTAATAAAAATCGATATCGCGTATTTAGATAATAAGGAAAACGATAAGTTATTTATCGCAAATAATCCCGATCAAAACGAAACAGTCGTCGAATCCCCATCCCTTTTTTCGGCTAATTAAAATACTATTTGCGTTATCCGTAAACCTTCCAAATAGAATTATTTTGATTTACGGAATAGAACGAAAATAAAGCCTTATTAGCGTATATTATTTAACGGCAAACACGTACGTAAAGCGATTCTAATATATTTAAAAAAAACGAAGTTATTATGTTAAAAAAACAGTAATAACCTTATTCCGGCTGGATCTTATTATAACTTATGTATGTCTAATTTTATCTATATACCCGAATCTTCGAAACCGAAGAAATCTGCGTAAAAATAACCAAAAGCCGGTTCGTTAAAGGCGGTTATTTAGGAAATAATCGAATTATAGTATAAACGACGGACGAACGAATTATTTTCTATACCAATATTTCCGTTCGGCGGTAAAAAAATAAAGTAAACGTTTATTCCTACTGAACTTAAATGGTTTTTATTTAATACGTTTCCGAATAGGTTAAATAAAGTTAAAAGCTTTTATTTAATCCAGAATATAATCGAATTAATTAAGGCGGTTTCCGGGCTCGATAAATGGTAGTATTGGAACGTTTTAAAAGATCGCCTTTTTTTGCGTTATGCTTAATCTACGAAAAAGCCGTACTTTTTATATCGTAAAAAGTATAAGAAATTTTCCGCAAACGGCGGAATTCGCTTAATCTAAAGTAACGGTGCCGCTATATCCCTATGCCTCGAACCGATCTATATAAGTTACGGATTGCAGCTGCGTTATAAGCTCGATAAATATCGAAAGAAATCGTGCAACCGTCATAAACCGTACCTTATCCTGATTAAGGTTTACCAATTATAACTGTTCGGTTTAAATTAGTAATTAAGGACTTAACGGCAATTCTAGCAATTTAAATATTAATTCGGTATACAGTTTATACGTTTTCGCAATTTGGAATCGTAACCCCGATAATCGTAACGCCTATACCCGTACGCATAATTTGCGATATATTGGATAATCCTAATTAAGAACCTGCGACGTTCCCGTTGTTTATAACGTCGACCCAAAGCTTACCGTTTTGTAACATATTTAATTTACCAACCCTACCTTCGTTACCGTACTTATATTTGCTTAATTCGTTTATTCCTATATCGTTACCGGAATCGCCCGCTTTACTAAAAGGTAACGATATATAACCCGACGTTATAAATAATATGTCGGAAAATAAAGCCGAGGTAATAGTCGCAGTCGAGGTCGGAAAATCGCGCGTTAAAAGCAAACGGTATTTGTCCGACGATAGTAATAATCGCGATATTAAGTCGAAAATTAGGAAACGAAACCCGTCCGGTTTTAATTAAGGCGGATAACGAAAAACGCGTTCGGTTTCGAGGCAGAATTACGGTTATAAGGTACGATAAATGCAAATAATTACGTAATGTCGGTTAAAGTTAATAATTTAAGATAATAATAAAATATTAAATTATTTCCAGTTTTTTAGAATAAATTTTAGCTAGGTTTTGCGACGTTATATATCTGCCTAGGTTGTTAATAAGTAAAATATATTAAAGATCGAAGCGGACGTTATAACCTTTTACGGATTTTAACAGTACATTTTCGAGTTTATTAAAGTACGAAACGTTATAAATATATTTTGCTAACTTACTTGAGTTTTTACTGGATATTAACGTTACTTAAAAATTCGAAATAATATTTCTTTTATGTTAGAATGACTTAGTTACGTAAAAAAATACCTAAATAATACGAACGAAATTATTAATATAGGTTTTATTTATTATATTCGTTTATTTTATTAATCCTAAATTCGTTAAATGTTGCATAAGTATTAGTTTTTCTTAATCCGGATTAATTATACGTTATTACGGATATATAATAAACTTTTTAAATTGGGAAAATTAACGAACTTTAATATTACGCGTTTTTATTTATAATTTATCGCGGTTATTAATAACTTATTTTTTCTAACTTATATCCCTTAATTCATATCGGCGAATTAAAATCTTTTAAATTTTATTTTCCGGTTCCTTTTTTTCGAACTTTTTATACTAACTTTTAAAATGTTTCTATCCTTTTTAACCTTTAAGGTATTATGGTTCGGGTCGATTAATTAATATAAGGAATCGAATATACGGGTAAATAAATAACGTAAATGATTTTTCGTTAATATGAAGAAAATTTTCCTTTCGCCATAAATACAGCTGTTCCGGCGTCCGCTTTTCTTTAAATATTAATTTGAAATGTTTAAGATCCCGGCCTTATAGTAAATCCGGAGCCCTTACGTCTTGTGATCTTGTTTTCCTGGGCCCGTAAATGGTATCCTTTAAAGCCGGTTTCTGGCCGGCCTTTTCTAAGGCCAGCTACGTACGTTATCGCCCTTTTGCTAAGGATCTCGATAGTTATGGTATTCTCGCGGTAAATGGTTTGGGGTCCTAATTAATACCTACGGGTCCTTATTATTTATTTCGTCGTTATCTCGATAGGGATTTCGGTAGTAATAAATCGTTCCCGTCGGATATTTTCTTTGGGCCCTCGGATATATCTTCTAACGCGCCGGAAATAAGGTTTACCGGCATTTCCGACTGCGGCTTTTGAAACTTTTTTTCCGACCCGTTTGGCGTATAAAGGTGTAAGGTTTCTGTTGCTTAATGCTGCGCTTTTTCTTTTTTGGCTTAGTTCGGGTCCCGGATAGGATTCGGAATCCTATATCGGAATCCTATAAGTACGGATATATCCGGACACGGTAGGTAACCACCAAAATCCTTATTATTAATATTTAATATACTTCGATACCTAAGCATCCAGTTATTATATATGGTTATTTGATCTCCAGCCAACTACCTATGATCGCGAACTTTCCTTTCGTTTAGCATTATAAAAATAACTTCCATATAATATATATTATACGATATATTACTGTTTTATTTTTTTAATCGGGATTATAAAACTGCTATATCCCTAGTACTATTTATAATATGCAAGTCGTGGTTGATTTAATATATCCGGAAACGTTAAACAGCCCGGTTTATACTGGCCTTTAGAAAATAGGCGCTGATTAAATTTATAATATAAAGGATATGTCTTTTGCGGTTTTAAAGATTTATTATCTAGTAATTCGTATTTGCTTATTTATTAACTTTACCGAAATACTTTAATATAATAAAGAAAACGAATAAAGCTGGAAATTATTTTGTAATTTCGTCCGGGTTTAGTAAAAACAGAAATTACATAACGTTATTATATATAAATACGTTTGTTATAATCGTTTTATAAGTTATATATATATAATTAAAGTCCTTAAATGTTTATTAAAATATTATTCCAATATTATCATTGGTAAAATATACGTTGACGTATATATAACGTTAAGCAAATTATGCTTTTTTGCATATAACAATAAACCCCGGTTTATTAAAGCCTTATAATATCACAACTTTATCGAATATTACCCTGGCAATATTCGTATTTATTATTTTGTTAACTGTTAAAAGGTTTAAAAAGGAGGTATATTTAACTAGAAGTAAGGTACAGAAAATGGCGCCGCAGTTAATATAGTTTGCGTCGAAAGCTAACTTTAAAGCATTTTCATTTTTCTGTACGCCTTAATTTCTTAGGAAATTGCCATATAAATCTAGGATACGGTTACTATATTCCATTTTATTAAACGGCAGTAGTACTATTTTGGCAATTGTATTATGTTAGGTATTACATAAAAGTTATTTATACTTAGAAAATTTGGGAACATTATAAGCTTACCGAAAATATTTTTAGCTGATTAAAACTGGAATTAAAAGAAAAAGATATAAAATATAATAAATAAAGTAAAGTTTATATATTAAGTAATTCCTGGGGGTATTATTTGGAATAAAAAATATATATAAGGTTTTATAATATATAAACGAATTTTACGGATAACTAATAAGTTACGAAAAAATCCGAAAGTAATATATATAATTAGGATTAAGATATATAGAGTTTTAAAATTATGTAATTATAAATCACTATATAAATGGTTAAATTTGTATAAATTGTTAAATATTAATTTAAAAATTAGCGTTATTTTTTTTATAACGTAATAATAATATATAAGGAAAAAACTGGAACCTTATATAAATTGTACGAAATCTTTCCTTAATTACAAATTATTTAATCAAATTAATAAAATTCCTTTAATTAAATATATATTAAATATACTTGTTATAATTGATATTATTTATTTTAATATAAATTATTATTAGCTTATATCTCGTATATATCCAACTATATTATAATACATAAAATTAACTTACTTATAATATAATAATTATTAACCCGTTATCTTTTGATTAAGTATTTAAAACCGTTGTTTTAATATATATCTTTATATATTTTATAATATTGCAAAATATAAACAAGCTTAATAATACCTTAGAATCTTTATTTAGGAATCCTGGCGATAATAAATACGATATATAGCCAGAAAACTTTAGATTTCCGGTTAGGTATGTTAAATTCGCTAATAATATTCCCGATAAATAACCTTTAAGACGAATAAAAAGATTTTGAACCAAAAATAACCGGAATTATTATTAAAATTATTAAGAATATAGCATAACTTACGACCTCGTTTTAATTAAAGCAATTTCGTATTAATTAAATAACATTCGATTATTCTAAGATATAAAATGTTCCTTAAGGAAAATGTATATTATACGTAACCGATTCCAAATACCAAGTTTATACCATAAGGTTATATTAATATAAAGGAAAACTAAAAAGCTATAAATACTTTCCGTTTTGACGTTAAGTCGAACGTATATTAATTATGCAAATTTTACGATTCATAATAATCTTTAAACTCGGTAATATCGTTAAAGGCTTATATTTTAAATAAAAATTCGTATTAAAGAAAAATACGGTATTTACATAAGCATTAAATACTAATAATACCGTTCGGGAAACTTTTAATAACAACGCCCGATAAAACAAAATCTACGTTATAACGGATTATACCGGCTTTATAAGCTATTAAGTCATTAAGCTAACTAACGACTTTCAATTAACTACGGTTTTCGTAATTTAGCGAAAAGGATATATAAACCAAATACCTTATAAACGATACGAAAAAAGGTTTATAAATTTATAAACCGGGCCGATTGGCGAAGAAGTACATATTATACAACCATTTTATAGATATTATAATTTACGGGGTTATACGGGCGATAAATGTACAAACTGCGCATAAAAACGCGGTAAGGAATATTTATACGCGGGTTTTAAATATTCGGCATTATTATACGATCCGAATAAAAATTTACAAAAATATTTAAAGCCGGATATTACGCTTAAAACGAAAATACTTGTAGGTTCTAGTAATATAAAAAGGGTTATTAATATATAGGTTATAATAATACGCAAAAAAGGGCAGAACGAACCGAAAAGGTTTTAAAAAATACGTAAAAGCGTTAGCTAATAAGTTGATTTTATGTAAAATACAGAGCCTAATACGAAATTATACGATATATTTAGCTATAAGTAATACGATATTATTAATACGTCGGTTTATTTTAATGGAAAAGATTTATAAAGTATTAATATCAGTAAAATATATAAAGGCGATATGTTTAATTAAAATGCCGCAATATTTTGATTTATATTAATATTAAAATTATAATAAAATCCCTATATCGGTTAACGTATAACACAAACGAGCTGCGCGCTTTTTTCAACTTTCTCGCCATCTAACTTCAGTCATTCATTTTTCAACACCACTTTCATGGAGCGGCTTACAAAAGAAGCTAGAATAAATTTAGCTGTTCAAGCTAAAAGAAAAGACCTTAAACTTTCCTATGTCAAACTTGGTTTTATATATACGGTTACACCTTTTACTTTAAGATCTCGATATAATGGCAAATCTGCCCGAGCCGATATTGTACCCAATTTGCGAAAATTGACGCCGACCGAAAAGAAATCTATTGTCGACCGAATTTTGGATCTAGATACGCAAGTGCTTCTTATCCGGCTTTATCACGTTAAAGATATGGCCAATCTATTGCTGGCCCAGCGCGTTGTAGAACGTGTTGGAATTAACTGGGCGTCGAATTTTGTTAGACGGCAAAAAAAACTCCAAACGCGTTTAAATCGGAAGACCGATTATTAACGGGTTTTATGCGAAAATCTAGAAACGTTTCGTAAGTGGTTCGAACTTGTTCGGGTTATAATCGCAAAATACGGCATCGCAAAAGAGGATATCTACAACTTCGACGAGACTGGATTCTTAATAAGGCTTCTAATAATAACGAGCATGGTAATTACTAATGCCGAAAAACGTAAAAAACTTAAACAAGCGCAATAAGGGAATAAAGAATAGGCTATAGTTATCCAAACTGTTAATTTCCAGGGTTAAACTGTACCGTTATTTATTATTATGGCTAGAAAAAATCATTTTGGGTTTTAATACCGCAATAACCTATTGCCAGCAGCCGATTAAAAAATTGCATTAAGTAATAATAGCTGAATAACAAATAAATTAGGTCTTAAATAGAACAAGCATACTCGGACGCGTACGAAAGGTTTAAAACGTTTCCTTATCCTCGACGGCCATAAAAACCACCATTCGATAAAATTCGAAAAATACTGCGCCAACAACAACATTATTACGCTTTATATTCCCGCGTATTCTTCGCATCGGTTTTAGCCTTTTAATATATTTTATCTTTTTATTTTAAAACGCGCTTATTCGCGGTACTTCGAAAACTTAATGCAACATTATCATACCTACATTACCAAAAAAGATTTCCTTGCCGGCTTTTATAACGCGTTCTAAGCTACCATAACGTCCGATAACATCAGATCTAAATTTGCGAAAGCTAGTCTTATTCCATTCGATCTTAATAACGTTCTTTCCGAATTGGAAATTCCTCCAGTTATGCCTACGCCGACCGTCTCCCCGTTAACTTCCGCCGGTTCTATTTATTTCCCGCCCGCAAAAACCCCTAAAAATATCAAGAAAATAACGCAGCAATTACGTTATTTGTAAAAGAAAATTAAGGACCAATAAGATGGCTCGTTAACTAGAATAACTAAATCGGTTCATCTTTTAACCAAAAATCATTTACTAATTTTATACGAAAAGGTTCTTTTTCGGAAAAAAGCTACCTAATTACGCGAAACGAACCACATCTTAAGCAAACGTCGCAAAACCAAAAATAAACGTCTTTAAGAAAAAGGAATATTTACTATATAAAAGGGACAAGATTTTCTAGCCCAAAAAAAAAAGAGGTGGTAAAAAAATGCAGCCAACAGCAGCTGGAGAGGGTCGTCGCAAAAGGGTTAAGACCAAGGAACGGAAGTGTGGCGTCTGCGGCAAGCCTGGACATAATGCGCGTACTTGTGTAGAAGTTGTAGATACGTCTAGCGAAAAAAAATCCGATTGATTTGAATTAATGCGATATATTGTTGTTAAGTTATTTGAATTTGTTGTTACTGAATGTGAAAATCCGCGCAGCTCGTTTGTGCGCGCAGCTCGTTTGTGTTATACGTTATATAAAATATAAAAATAACAAAAAGGCGAAAAATTATATTAACAGTTAGGTATCGTCCGACAAATCCTTACTTTGCTTATTTAACGACGACAAGAAAAACGATAAACCGTCCTAATTAAAACTATCTACCGAATTATTCATAATCTATACCATAAAATCATAACCTTTTTCTGTATACAAAATACTATAACCGTCCGAAACTAAATTAGCCCTAACGAACTCGCTACCGAAAACTTCTCGGGCAATTACGTTAAAACTATTTATAAATTAATTTTCGTTCTTTATTATATCCCACTAATTAAGCCTACCTTCGTCGTTAACAATAAATCCGGTATCATTAAAATCGATAAACCTAACCTCTATAACTTTACGGCCCGCGGCTGAAATATCTTTAAATACCTAGCCAACCTCTTAAATCCAAGATGGATATCCCTAAATAAGCCAAAAATTACGAAGTAAAAAATAAACGCATTTAAGGATTTCGTTACGAAAGTTTCGAATTACGTAACGCTTATTTTGCGAAAAAGCATAACGGGCATAAAATTCGCGTTATAAAGAAATACGGTACTTAATTAAAAACGAATTTCGGAAAAAGACATATTAACGTTATATATATTATTTTTCGACCGGCGGAGTTCGCCAGCAACATAAAAATTATAATATTCGCCCTTTCGATTAAATATTTTCTATATTTTTTCCCTAAATTTTGTAAAAGTTAAACTTAACGCTAAGATCGAATTAATAAATACTCGATCTAATCTGTAAAACGTAATATCCAGTCGAAATAAAATATTTTTTTGCCGTAATTACTTTAACCGGCCCCATAAAAAAGAATTAATAATATCGGTATCAACCGTCTAATATAACCAACGTCGCCATATCGTATAATATGCGAAAGGCAAAAATAAACCTAAGCTTTTTAAAGGAATCGGCAATGGCTTTAAAATTCTTTGTCAACAGGAACGGCATTATTTAAGGGTCGGTTATTATTTATAATTAGATTAAAAAAGTTATCGCTTTACGAAATATTATCCGCATTACAAATATAGCCGGCCTTATTATCAGCCGACGAAATAGCTACGTTTAATATGCTTTAATCAAAACCGCGTTATTTAAAAAGTAATATATATAAATTATATTTTTAAGTTAAAAAATAAAATACTTACGAATTATTAACTAAATTATTTATATTGCTATATAACATATTATTAGGAAAAAAGGATAAAAGACTTTCGCTAAATACATCCTTATTTATTAACGCGTTTTAATTAAAACCTTACAATACTTTCCTTATCCATCTAACGCAACCAAGATATTTAAAAACCATATTATGCGCGACAGTTTCGAACTTGGCGACGGTTAACCGGGAACATATATATTCCATGAACTCGCTAAGCTAAGCTCTCGAAGAAAATTTTTCGAAAAAGGTATTTTTAATAACTTTATATACGCCAAGCTTTTTCTTTACTAATAATTCGTATCGGTTACGCAATTCTTATAAGAATAAGGCGAATATGCGAACATTATATATATAGAGGATAAAAGGCTTAAATAAGTAAAACTTCGGCGATTTTTAATATAACTGCGTTATCTTATTTAAAAACTAACGATCCGTTTTTAAGGTTACTTACGTTATATACGTCCCGTTAATATTATCAGGTTAATAGGTATATACAAACATAAACAGGAAGTTTATTTATATATAGAATAAGGTAGAAACGGAAAGGAATTACCGTTTTCTATTATACAGATCGATTATTACGGTTTAATTAGCCTATATTTTCCGGATATAACTTATTATTTTTTAATTCCTACAAACAAAATAAAAGCATTTCGAAAACCGATAAAATTATTTTTCTTTAAAACCGCCTATTTCCTGGAAAATTTTCGATAAACGTTATAGGTACCGTCGATCGTACCTTCGTTTTGGTTAATTACATTTAACGAAATCGAACGGCGCTTATTATACGGTATACGTTTTAATTAAGAAAAACTTAAAAACTTGTGCTTACTTTATTTATAAAACGGATTAATAAAATTAAAGAACAAAATCCGGATAATATTAGTTACAAACTAATAAAAAGTATTAAATAGTACCAGATATTATTATAGCATTTCGTAAAATCATTTTACTTTATAATACTAATTAAAACGGAACATAAACTATTTTAACCTTTCTTTAAAAATACGGCTATAACGACGGGCAAAGGTGATAATAAAATTCCGCATAACAAAACCGTATCAAAACGTTATATTACGAATATAATTTTGAACGTTAAAATTATTATACCAAAATACGATATCGTCTTATTATACCTAGTTATAAAACGTACTTTATCTTAATTAAAACCGTATTATTATAACAAAAGTAATACGGTTACTTTAGTTACTTTTAATAACCGGGTTACATTTTTATTTAACGTAATATAATTTTCGCAAATACTTAACATCTGTTAAATATCGATTATATCCCATAATATATTTAAAAATAATAAAAACTTGCCTAATAAACGGGGCAAATAATTGCCGTTAATCTTAGAAACAACCTTAATTATCATAATTAAATCCATAAAAAAAGAATACGTAAAAACGTCCGGATCGGTATTGCGACAAAACCGTTTCGTTTTCCGTTTTGCATTATACGACTGCCACTTTTTCCTTAGGTATACAATTACTTAGTTTAAAAGCTTAAACTAATTGGAAGTTAACGTTTTTATAAACTGTTAACCTTCATCCAAAGTAATATAAATTATTTTAATTTCGAATATTAAATTCTCCGGTAGACGGCGGAATCCAGGCCTTTTTACGAAAGCTATAAGCTTTCCGTATAAGGTATTATAGTAATTACTTATAACGGGATCCTAATCAATAAAAGTAATAGATTTCTGCCAACTTTCAGATGCTAAAAACCGGTCGCGTATTCGTTCTTCTTTTAATACGTTAATCAACCAAGTAATCCAAGCAATCAAATTAAAAGTTCGGCCATTATCTTTACAGAAAATCCAATCACGGATAAAATTTCAAACGTTATATTAATTTTCCTATATTAATGCCAAAGATTTACTATACCCGTACGTATATTTTGTTCTAAGAGTATAACGCAATAAAACTGGAAAAATTCGAATTTATCGTATTCGAAAAAAAGAAAGGATAACGCAACGTATTCGGGTTACAACTTATAAACGCGCTAATACGTAAAAATAGTAAAAGAGTTCTAATCAGGACTAGCGTAATACTGATAATAAGCCATAATAAAGCAAATCGTATAAATATATATATAACTACAGAAAACGTTTTGTTATTAAGTTATCACTAATTTTCGTTTTTTTAAAGAAGCAAAAGTACCAAACGAAACCCCTTTTCGCACAACTTAAACTTAGGCCTCGCTGGCTCGTTACGGGGATTTGGGATTTGATTGGTTAATTCTTAGCGTTATGGAGTAGTACTTGAGTGACTTTGGAGAAAATGGAGAACGAGCCAGCGGGGCCTAAGCTAGCTGAGGTAACTCGCAACAACAAATTCAAATTGCTCAACCACAACACATCAAGTCAACCCAAATCAATCGTATACTCTTTCGCTAACCGCGTCTATAGCTTCTAGATAAGTGTACGCGTTATATCAAAGCTTGTTGCGGACGCCATGTTGCCATTCCTTCCTCCTAACCTATATGCGACCGTCAACCTTCAGCAGCTGCCAGCAGCATTTTGTTACCACCATCTTTCTATAGGCCAAAAGAACTTGTTCATCTTATATAGCAAGTATCCCTCTTTCCAAGAAATGTTTGTTTTAATCATCTAATTGCGTAGGTATCGAGTTGTGCCAAATCAAGCCCGATACGCCCTGCCATACGCGCTGCTACGCCCCCGCCATAGGCCCTGCCACACGCCCCGCCACATACCGACGCGCCCCGCGAACGTCTCGCAACGCGAATTCCAATACGCCTTCCAACACGTCTCCCGACGTATATCTTCAACGTATGACAACCGGACAAGAAATGCTCGCGTATTTGGGTTAGGACTCGGCTAAGAATCGTTTTTTTGTCGGTCGGCTTTAATACTCGGGAAATGGGGGTAATATGAGCTTGGACGCGTTAGGGGGTAGCCGGTCGCAGGCGGGTTGGAAAGAAGAAATGGCAATATGGCGTCCGCAACAAGCCTTAATATAATGCGTGCACTTATCTAGAAGCTGTAGACGCGGTCAGCGAAAGAGTATACGATTGATTTGGGTTAACTTAATGTGTTATGGTTAAGCAATTTGAATTTGTTGTTGCGAGGTGCTAAGAAACTGTTAGGACCAAAGGCCTTGGCTCGATTGACAGACGGTCGGAGGTTGTGGAAGGCATCTCCGATGTGGCTCCAGGGTCACGTAACTGGCTCGATGGGCTTATAACGCCTGATTGGATAAAAGGGGAGTTGGCGCCTCGAGCCAGTCGAGCCGGACAATGGCTCGAAGTAACTCGATGAGCTTAAAGAGGTTTTACTACCAAAAGAAGGATCGAACCGTTTCGAGCCGGTCGAGCCAATAAAAATATATATACGTTTATTATTTCCTATAATTTAGATAATACCAGCTTGTAATTATAATTTAATTATTTAGATTTATATTTGTTATTATTAAACGTAATTATCGCTTTATTGCTTAAATTTCTACGATATTATTATTAATATAAACTGTAACGTCTTACATAAGCGAACTGGCCACATAAGCGAGCTGGCCAAATTTCGCAACTTTCCAACTATCCAACTTTCATCACTTATTGTTCAACGTTACAACATAAAACGTTTTACAAAAGAAGCCAGAATAAGCTTAGCCGTTCAGGTTAAAAAGATAAATCCAAAATTAAGTTATAACAAGCTTAATTTTATATATAAAGTTCCTGTATTTATTTTGAAGACGCGATATTACGGCGTACCCGTTCGAAGCGATATTTTTCCCAATTCGCGAAAATTGACGCCGACCGAAAAGAAATCCATTGTCGAAAGGGTCCTTAACCTAAATGCGCGAACGTTTCCTGTCCGACTTCAGTACGTTAAAGATATGGCCAATATACTGTTAGCCTAACGCGTTGCAGAACGGGTTAGAATTAATTGGGCGTCGAACTTTGTTAAACGGCAAAAAAAATTCCAAACGCGTTTAAATCGGAAAATCGATTATTAACGGGTCTTATGCGAAAATCCAGAAACGTTTCGTAAATGGTTCGAGCTTATTCGGGCTATAATCGCGAAATACGGCATCGCAGAAAAGGATATTTACAATTTCGACGAAACTGAATTCTTGATGGGATTTCTTATAGCAACGGGCATGGTAATTACCAGTACCGAAAAAGGTGGAAAACTTAAACAAGCGCAATAAGGTAATAAAGAATAGGTTACAGTTATCTAAGCTATTAATTCCTAAGGTTAGGCTATGCCGTTATTTGTTATTATAACGGGGAAAAATTATCTTGGGTTCTGATACCGCGATAACCCATTGCCAACAACCGATTAGAAAATCGCATTAAGTGATAATGGCTGGACAACAAATAAATTGGGTCTCGAATGGATCCAGCATTTTAACAAGCATATTCAGACGCGTACGAAAGGTTCGAAACGTCTCCTCATCCTCGACGGCCATAAAAGCTACCATTCGATGGAATTCGAAAAATACTGCGCCAACAACAATATTATTACGCTTTATATGCCCGCGCATTCTTCGCATCGGCTTCAACCTTTTAACGTATCTTATTTTTCTATTTTGAAACGCGCTTATTCGCAATACATCGAAGACTTAATACGACGTTATCATACTTATATTACCAAGGACGATTTTCTCGCCGGCTTTTACGACGCGTTCCAAGCTGCTATAACGTCCAATAACATCAAATCTAAATTCGCGAAAGCTAGTTTTATTCCATTCGATCCTAATAACGTTCTTTCCGAATTGGAGGTTCTTCCAATTGTGCCTACGCCGACCGTCTCCCCGTTAACCTCCGCCGGTTCCATTTTACCCCCCGCGAAAACCCTTAGAAATATCCGTAAAGCAACAAAATAAGGACGATATTTGCAAAAAAGGATTAAAAATCATTAAGGTAGCTTGTTAACAAGATTACTTAAATCGGCTAATTTTATAACAAAAAGGTATATGTTATTATTGCATAAAGCTGCTTTTTTTCGGAAAGAAAACGTCTAATTGCGCGAAATAAATTATACCTTAAGCAAACGTCGCAGAATTAAAAACAAACGTTTTCAAGAAGGAAAAACATTTACTATACAAAAGGGATAAGCT
The DNA here is from genome assembly GCA_004155945.1 of Monosporascus sp. mg162. Lineage (NCBI taxonomy): Eukaryota > Fungi > Ascomycota > Sordariomycetes > Xylariales > Monosporascus > Monosporascus sp. mg162. The sequence goes on from QJNY01000286.1 coordinate 53,868, forward strand.
TTTTTGGCCTAAAAAGAAGGGGGTGGTAAAAAAATGCAGCTAACAGCAGCTGGAAGGGGTCGTCGTAAGAGGGTTAAAACTAAGGAACGGAAGTATGGCGTCTGCGGCAAGCCTGGACATAATGCGCGTACTTGTATAGAAGTTGTAGATACGTCTAGCGAAGAAGAATCCGATTGATTTTAATTAATGCGATGTGTTGTTATTGAATTATTTGAATTTGTTGTTGCGAGGTGCCAAAATTTGGCCAGCTTGCTTGTGTGGCCAGCTCGCTTATGTGGGACGTTATAATTAGGTTTAATAATTAGTTAAACTTATAACCGTTATACGTTGTAAGCTTTTGTTTAATAATACCGTTAAATTTTAAGCAATATTTAACGTTATTAAAATGTCGACTAACGCCGAAATTACCGTTTTTACCTTAACCTAGCAGTTGCAAAAACGTATCTAACAGTTTAAGGCCTATATTTAATAGCTTACTGCTTAAACCGCCGCCTTAGTCGATTCGGTATTAACAGCCGTGATTTTAAAACTTAAAATTAAAAAACCCGAACCTTACGATAGTACAAAAAGCGTTTAAGGTTTCCTAATCCAAACCAAAATATATTTACGATTAAAAAAGATCAAAGGCGACGCCGACAAAATTTTTATTATGGTAGGATTTTTTAAAAGGGACGTTTTGGATTAATTTAAGTTTACGTTACGAGATTACCTGGAAAATGCGGACGACGATTAGGAAACGGTTATTAAAACAATTTTCGAAAGCTACGTTAATTTCGAATAAAAGCTTAAGGATAATTTCGATAACCCGGACGTAAAACGAAAAGCTATATAAAACCTTTTACAGTTTAAATAAAAAGAACCACTTTCCAAATATGCCGTCGAATTCAGGAATTTTATATCAAAAGCAGGATAAGTTGACGATAAAAACGATACCCTGATCGACGTCTTTTATAAAGGGTTAAAAAATAATGTTAAGGACGAAATTATCAAAATCGAACGACCCAGCGTATTGGATAAATATATCGCTAAAGTTATAAAGATTAACAATCGACAGTTTGAACAACGACAAGAACGACGAAAATAATTCGCCCTACGGTCCAAATTCCAAGGAATTAACCAGGGTCGAAAACGTTTTACGCCTTTTACCTTTTATGGAACTTAACCAAAACCTATAAAACTAAGGGCTATTTAATAAAAAAATAAGAAATCCGTTACCTGCTATAATTGCGGTAAGCCCGGACATATTGCGCGAAAATACAGAAGCCCGAAAAAGGTACATTAAGTTCCAATCTTTGAAATCCAGTACAAAAAGGAATCTAGCGACAAAAAGACGATTAACATAATCCGCGCCAAAAATAACGACAACCCTTTACTAAAGGTACGACAGGGAATAAAAAAAGTAAAGAAGCTAACCTAAGTAAAAGCTAAAAGGGCCAAAAAAGCTAAAATTACTGGATTTACTATTACCTAATAGCTACAGGAACACGAAAAATAAAAAGAGCTAAGTAACGATAAGCCACTTACCCGTGCACAGCAGAAACGGTAACAGAAAAACAACCAGTCAGTACTTAACGCATGGCTAAAGGAATACCGAAGATAAAACGAAAACCTGTATCCAGAAAAACCCGATCGGCACGGAAAGCTTTACGCGGTTAGCTGTCGACGACCGCAATACGAAGTATACGAGGATAAGAAAAAATATATCGCGCGACGAATTATGCGTATATAGCAACAAAGCTTCGATTTTAAAAATCGAACTGGAAGTAATCCTAGGGATCAAAAATAATATCGCCATATACGAGAAACGGCAACGATGGAAAAGATCGACGAGCTGGCAGTAACTAGGAACTGGCTAAAAGGAAAATATTACCTTGTATATAAACCCTAGTGCTATTACGAATGGTACGATTACTAAACGCAAAAAGAATTAATCCAAAAAATAGTAAAAAAATACTACCAGAAAATAATTACCGATTTACAAATTTAATTAACTTTTACGGAGAATCCAGAAAAGCGATTAGCTATATAAAAGGAAATTCGTTTTTTTTTTCGAATTAGAAAACCCTAAAACCAAAATATATTATTAAAAAAACGTTCTAGAACTAAATGGAATATTTGACAGTAACGCTACGCCGATAAAAGCAACAGTTAAAATAAATCCAAAATAAAAACAAAAAACTTAAAGAAAAAATTCAGCAATTCGAAAAGAACCCAAAAAGCTAAGTTACTTATAATAAGGCCCTAGGTTAGCAGAAAAAACGAAAGTAGATAGTAATACCTTAAAAGGGTTTTAAATACGATACGAACAGTACGAAAAAAACTTATAACGGTATAAATACGAATTAAAAACAAACGATATACCGTATTTATAAATTACGGTATAATAAAAGGTAATTATATCGCTTTAAGAGTAATTAACGAATTATAATTATTATAAAAAAAACAAAAAATACCTTTACGAAATCGAAAACGCTAAAGGTTAAACATTTAACTACGACGATAAATAAGTCCGATACGAAATTAATTACCTTAAAACTTTTATCGAAAAAAAAAATAAATTATTAGTTTCGACGTTATCGCCATTAAGGATTTCGATTTAATCCTAAGTTTGCCATAGTTAAAATAATATAACCCGGCCATTAACTGGAAAATTCGCAAAATAAATTACGATTTATTTTCTAACGATAAGCCAAACGACGAAATATTTTAATATTCGATCGATAAAGTAAACGAATATAAGCATAAAAAAACGGCAAAAACTTTATTACCTAAAAATATACGGCATATTAAAAAAAAGAGCATAATCGAAAAATACGACGTATTATCGCCAACCTTAAAGTAAAATTTAGGCAAATAAATAACGATTTAAAACGACCGCCCGAAAAGCTACTAAAATAAATAATTAAAATATTTTTATAATACCACAAATATAACAAGTTATTTGGTAAAAAACTTAACACCAAATTGCTAAAATATAACGAATAAAATTACGAAATAATTTTTAAAAATAGCAAAAATACCGCTTTTTATCCGATATATAACTTGAACCATATAAAGTTACATACATTCCGCAATTACTTCGAAAATAAATTTCGAAAAGGATAAATTCGACGTTTTAAATCATTAACTGGATACCTTATATTTTTCGTACCGAAAAAAGAGGAAAAGTTTCGATTAATGGTAGATTATCGATAACTTACCGATATTACTATTAAGGACAAAACGCCGTTACTATTAATTATTAAAATAAAAAATCGCTTACAAAAAGTAAAATAATTTACAACTATCGATTTTCGAAATAGTTATACCATAATTCGGATTAAGGAAGGATATAAATAAAAAATAACTTTTAAAACGAAATATAGCTTATACGAATACCTAGTTACCTTTATAAAATTAATTAACGCACCGGCGACCTTCCAGCGAATAATAAACCATATGCTAAAAAAAATACCTAAATATTTTTGTTATTTATTACCTCGACGACATTCTTATTTACTTAAAAACGGAAAAAAAGTACGAAAAACACGTTTATCAAATTTTACGAACGTTATAAAACGCCAAACTTTTGGTTAATACCGAAAAAAGCTATTTTTATAAGCAAAAAGTCGAATTTTTAAAATATATTATTACGCTAAAACAAATTCGCATAAACCTTAAAAAGTTATTAATAATTAAAAACTAAACATACCTTACTAATGTTAAAAACATATAAATATTCCTTAAATTCGCCAATTATTATCGACGATTTATACGCAATTTTAGCAAAATAACTATGCCATTAACGGAACTTACCAAAAAGAATAAACTATTTAAATAAACTCCAAAAAAGGAAACAGCTTTCCAACAAATCAAAAACGCCGTTACCAGTAAACCAATACTAATTATATACGACCTAAAGCAATTAATTAAGTTAAAAACTAATATTTCGAATTACGCCTTAAAAACTATAATTAAACATGGAAACGATTAAAAAAAACTTTACCCAATTGCATTTTATTTTTATAAATTACATAAAGCCGAATTAAATTACTCCATTTACGATAAAAAATTCCTAATTATCGTTAACGCTTTTAAAGAATTTAAATATTATCTTAAAAGCAATATATACTAAATTAAAGTATAAACGGATTACAGAAACATTACATACTTTTTTACAATACGAAAACTTGTCGGAAAATAATTACGTTGCGTAAAAAGCCTTTTTAAATTTAATTACGTTATTATCTATTAAATAAATCAGAAAATAACAAAGCAAACGTACTTAGCAAACGACCTAACCTAAAAAAACCTAAAGTTAAAATATAACAAATAATCTTCGATATTATACCCGAAAAATACCTAAAATAATAACAAATTACTACGATACGAACGATACCAACTGATATACATTAACGCATTTAATAATATAATACCAATTAACCAGCAACGTACCAAATAAATAAAATACAAATACCCGAAAACTTATAAAAAAACCTAATACGAAATATATACGAATACCTTATATATAAACACCCAAGAATCTACAAAACCCTAAAACGCTTATAACGGACATATTACTTTCCTAAAATAAAAACTACAATATAAAAAGTAATACGACAATATAATATTTGCGCCAAAGCAAAGGTACGACGACATAAACCCTACAAAAAATTATAACCCTTACCAATCGCTAATCAACTATAAAATTCGATTATATTTAATTTTATTACTAAGCTTCCTTTATTAAAAAATCCAGCTATATAAATATATTACGATAATATCTTTATAATTGTTAATCGATTTACGAAATTTGCATATTTCCTACCCTAAAATAAAAATACCGATATAAAACAACTCGCATACATTTTTTTTAAACATATTCTAAATACCTACGGACTTCTAACGGAAATTATTTCGGATAAAAGCACCACTTTTATTTCAGAATTTTAACAAAATTTGATAATTAACTTAAACTAAATTACAAATTATCCAGCATATTTAAACCCCAAACAGACGAACAAATAAAAAAAACTAACCAAACGTTAAAAACGTACCTACGATACTATATCAATTACGAACAAAACAACTAGGTCGAAAAATTACCAGTTATACAATTAACCTATAATACTAACTACTACGAAAATATTAAAATAAAGCCAATAATTACTAATTTTAAATTTACATGTAAAGTTTACCGAAATTTACATAAAGATGTACCAATTAACGTTAAAACAATTTTAACGTCGGAACAACTAAAACAACTATACGCAAAAATAAAATCAAAACTCGAATTCGTACCCGACCAAATAAGCAAATATTACAACCAAAAAAGGTTAAAAGGACCAACCTTTTCAAAAAGGGAAATAATTTACCTAATTACCAAAAATATCCAGATTAAAAAGCTAAACAAAAAACTCGATTGCAAATATATCGGCCCATATAAAATTACTAAGAAAATTTCAGAAAATAACTATAAATTGGAACTACCGTCGAGGGTTAAGCTTTATCTAATCTTTCATATTTCCTTATTAAAATCAGCAGCAAATACAATCCAAGTTAATACCGGACAGGACGAAAAAGTTATAAAAGATGTATTAATTTACAAAGCGGAAAAAATACTAGATATACGCAAAGAAAAGGGATTTACCCAGTACCTAATTAAGTAAAAAGATTACCCAAACTCCGAAAACACCTGGGAACCGGCAAAAAACCTTACGAACGCCCAACGCCTTCTAAAGAATTTTCACCAGCAACGTCGGAAGCGCTAAGGATAAAAGTACTCCAATCTAAGTTACCAGGTGGCCAGTTGGCAGGCAGGGTAATCTGCGCTAATACAACCTTAACTTCCAACCGCTATTGCTCTCGTTCCAAACGTTCGAATTCCTTTATCGCCTCCGCACTTTCAATACCTTTACGTAACATTTCGATTCCGCACCTACGCAAAAGCTTTTTTTGGTTCCGCAAACGGGCCAAACGGCCAAATAATTCGCCAAAGTACTACTGCAATTCATTAAAACGTTATTAAACGGAAAGCAGTTTTTTCTTAATAAAACGCTCTTGCAATTCGAAGCGGTCCTTTTCAGCGACCAACCGGTTATATTCGGCTTCGGAAGGCCCGAATAAATCACAAGAACCACTATGCTCGGTACAGCAAGCGCATTTTTCAAAACTAAGATAAGCTTTACAAGTTTTTCCTTCAAATTTACAGCGCGAACAAGAAAACGCGGATATATCAAAACTAAGGGTATAAATTCTTTTAGATAAAACCAAAGCGTTATTACGCTTACGGGATTTATATTTTTCGATATAACCTAACATAGCGGTTAAATATTAGAAAAATAATATAAAAAAGGGGAAGTTACTTACGAAACAAATACGATAAACAAATTAATCTTTAAGGGCAAAAATCTTAAAAGGGGGAAGATCGTATTAGGACCAAAAGCCTTAGCTCGATTAACAAACGGTCGGAGGTTATGGAAGGCATCTCCGATATGGCTCCAGGGTCACGTAACTGGCTCGATAGGCTCATAACGCCTGATTAGATAAAAAGGAACTTGGCGCCTCGAACTAATCAAACCGGACAATAGCTCGAAGTAATTCGATAAGCTTAAAAAGGTTTTACCACTAAAAGGAAAATCGAGCCGTTTCGAGCCGGTCGAGCCAATAAAAATATATATACGCTTATTATTTCTTATAATCTAAATAGCACCAGCTTGTAATTACAATTTGGTTACCCAGATTTACATCTGCTATTACCAAACGTAACTATCGCTTCATTGCTCAGATTCCCACAATACCACTGCCAACATAAACCGTACAACTAGGTTTAATAATTGGTTAAGCCCATAGCCGTCACAAAAACGAGCCGTTCAATAGTTTAAGCCGTTCAATGGTGTAAAACGTTAACGTTTTTCCCGAATTAAAGATTTTTTTTAATTATGCCTACGCCGACTGTCAGCTAGCTGGGGGGTGCGTAGCACCCTATATACGGAAAGGTCACCTAATGATGGCCCATATATGCTCCGTAGCTAAACTATTTAAAGCTGCACGCGTATAACAAGCACCTGCAACTGAGCTGAATACAACAATACAACTGATGTCCACTATATCTAATAATTAAAAGTCTTATTCGCTTAATTAACGTTATATATCAATTGATCAGTTATTGCTGAAACGATATAAGCTGTATATCAATAACAATTATAAATATATTTTATTAGCTATAATAGCGACCGTACTATCGACGTCCTCCATTATTTACAAGGGACACAAGGATTGGGACTATTTTAAAAGGGAATTTCAGTTTAAGGCATACGTTTTTAAGATTTGGAACTATATCGACGTTTATTAATTACGTCCGTAACTTATTAAACCTATAGAACCCGATATAACCTTTTATTTAAAAAAAAGAATCCGTTTTCCGACGCGAACTAATACTTTATTTTTTATAAGAATTACCGAAAAAGTCGATTTTACGAATCAGCTAACGAATATCTTTAAAATAACGACCGAAAGCAGGTAAGCTTAGAACTAAGAATAAACGGCGTATATTTACAAAGATCGGAAATACGATAATTTCTGCAAAAATATTAACTACCAGACGAAATAGGTTTTAGAATTTATATCTTTACCGATGAAATAAACGAATTTTTTCCTAGGAAAAGATTTACGAAAGTAGTACGCCATACTGGCTAAATTTGGCAAGGTGTACGACGACAGGTTCATAATTAATACTTAACGAGAATACCGCGAAATATTAAAGCAAGTTTCGAAATCTGTTAAAAAGCTAAACAAATAAATCGGGAAATGGTAAGAAATTATAGCTATAAGATAACGATATAAAATCCCAAAAACGAATACGATAATCGGATAGGTTAACGACCTATGTACAGCCGTAACTCTTATTATAGAGTCCTGGAAAACTTCGTTCCAGATAACGAAAAAGGCCAAAATCAAAAGCGGTACGATTAATTACTCAAAAATAGCTGCTAACCTTTTAAATTATTAAGCCCAAACCTATTTACTATTTATATCACGAAACGTTAAAGCGGCGTTTTCGACGTTTTACAGGACTTTTGCAGGTTTATTTAAATAAAACGATCCTAATTCAGATAATTCCAAGTTTACTAGCGCCTAGCCGCGTAATAAGACCTTTAAATAAGGGTTAAAACGAGATGGTTATAAAAGCTTATATTCGGATCGAAATACTAACAAGTGAAAACGTTAAAAGTTAAACACATAAGGTACCCGTTACAAAATATGCTTAAGCACCTTGCATAAGTTAACCTAATGCTATTATACGTTTCCTAACAAAACTCCAGCGAGATTTAAGTTTAACGGAATAATAAAAGTTACAGTTAAAAAACGGATTACTTTTAATTAATCTTTAAAGAAAAAAATAGTCCGTTTGTTAAAGACTATAAATAAATTAACTTTTAAAGAAAATGCAAAGTCGAATAGGTTCAAGCCTTATTTTCCAAGCTGAGTCAAATACACAGAAAATTATTACACGATATAATTTGCACGATAGATACTATACCCAATATCTTCGAACACGATAACTAATTAATAATTTTCACGATTAAGATAGATTAATATCTCAGTCCCATAAAGCCTCACTTTGAAGCCGACTGCTGGCCCCCGTAAGCACGCAATTTCTCGACTAATATCGGCTTAAGAGGCTTATATGCGTGGTTGCCGATAAGCTTCGACCTTAATAAACCTTATGCCCGCTAGCTGGTTCGGCATGGTCAAATAATATAGCTCAGAAAATGTTAAGCTTTATGCAATAAACCTTAAAGATAAACTTTAAAGGCAAACTTTAACGGTATACCTTAAGGATAAACCTTAAAAGCAAACCTTAACGGTAAATCTTAAAAATAAACCTAAATGGCAAACCTTAACGGTAAACCTTAAAAATAAAACTTAGAAATAAACCTTAAAGATAAACCTTAAGGATAAACCTTAAAAATAAACCTTAAAAGTAAACCTTAACGGTAAACCTTAATTACGTATAAAAGGCTGGCATCTTTCTAAGCCTTTGCCAGTCTCGATCGTTTCTATAACTTCTCGAATTACCCAAGACAACATGCCACGCAAGTTCGAATATGCGATACCGGTAATCCGGAACCGCAAGATTTCCACAGAAATCATTTCATTAACGGAACACAATTCCCACCAAATTCTCGGACGAACTAAAACTGTCGACACTACTGTCGACCTAATAAATCTTTCTCAAAAAAATCGACTCCGGCTTTTGATTTTCGGATACGATTTAATTCGAAAAAGTAACGATAATCGATCTTTGCAAAATTATATGCCGAAGAATATAACGATTATAACAGAACTATTGGCGAAACTGAAAGGGGAAGACAGTAATCTGCTTAACAACTTCGACGTTCAGATTTTGGAACGGTATACGGAAAACTACGAACAATGGTTTGCCCGGCTGCTCCGGATTGCGACAACCGTCCAGATTTTCGACAAGAATCGACGTGGATAGGAGCGGAACAAGGCAGTCTGCGAGAGGGATAGGTTTAATGAAGCCTAGGAATTGAGGTAGCAATCTATCATTTTATCCAATTTTGTCTCTACGGTTACGTCTCCTTTAAGGAGATTAAAGAAAATAAAACGAATTTTGGTATACTTTTTGATTTCCGATTAACGCAACGTAATAAACGCCTTATTTTACCCTTTAAAAAATTCATTTATCTTGGACTTAAAATCGATAATATATATCTTTAACTTTATTAATAAGTTTTTAAACTTTAGGTTAATCGTACAAGGCGACGAGATGTACGCAGGTAATAGTTTCGTGCCGATTAAAGGGTACGGAAAGGTTAATGTAATATTTCGAAGCCTTAACGGTACGAAAACGTTACGTTTATATAACGTAGCCCATTACGAAAGCTTCGCATATAACTTAATATCTTTCCGGCAGCTCCGGAAAAAGGAGTACTGGTAAGATAATAAAAATATTAATCACTTTATTCGAAATAAGTAGGATCAAGTAATTGTTACGTTAATAAATAAGTTTAATTAGTTCGTTATTATAGATATTAACGTAATAGTTACCTATGCAGCCTTAGCAGCTTATTAACAAAACGTTAACTTATATATAACGAAGCTATTACGAATTGGTAACGGTACGATTTAGCACCTAAAACTAGGATATCTAGGGCCCGAAATAATCGCCCAGTTGCAATCCTATGCAAAAAAAGTCCGCCTGAAGCGTTTTATAATAATCGAATACTAAATATATAGGAAGGCGAAAACCAAGAGGCTAATACGCCGCGAACCACAGAAAAAAGCATCTCGATTAGGATAAAGAATCGCCGTCGACTTTATAAACTCCGAAGAAAACCCAGAAAAGTACAGATACGTTATGTTCGTTACCGACAAATACTTAGGATTTATCTGGGATATTTACCTTAAAAACCGAAAGCAAAATATATTAATTATAATATTTCGATATTTTCTAACCTTTTAGGAAATTAAGATAAGGTTTTTTTTTTGGGTAATCGAATACGATAACGAAATTATAAAGAATTATTAACTTCGAAAGATGTTTTAATTGCTTCCTTTCAGTATTAAATTTAAGCTTTCAGTACCGTATATATATGTTTAAAACGAGGGTGCAAAACGCTTAAAGGGTATAATCAAGAAAGAAACGATTACGATACCAAATAACGTTAAATTATCCGCGTTTCTGATCGTATATATTTTTAAAAGGGTAATATATTTATATAACCGGACTCCCAAATACGCATTTTTTTGGCAAAATTTATACGAGGTTTATTATATTTACCTGGCGTATAAAAACGGTATTGTAGTATTTATTGGAAACTTTAGTAGGCTTACTTACGAGTATATGGCTATATAGCCTATGTTATAATAACTGCCGCCATAAAAAAAGAATAAAAACTTTAGAAATTAAATCCCAAGGCATGGATTGGGTTTTTCATCTGTTACCGATTTCCGAATATTTACGAAATCTGGAACCCGTTAATTAATAAGGTTATCGCTATTCGACATATACTTTTTAACGAAAAAGCCACCTTTTTAAGTAATATTAAAGATTTTAAAAACGACCTTTTTTCTATTACGAAAAATAAGCTGTAAAACCTGTTCCGGTAAATAAAAATACCTAATTAAGTAAATAATTACCTTATATATAAATATAAAAGGAAAATAAAAACTTAAGTAAAACAATTTAATTACCGGCTAAGTAAAAGGAATAGTTTTAAACCTGTATAGACGTCGAAAAAAACGTACGATATAGAAAAAAACTAACTTATTTGTATAAGATTAATTATTTTTATACAACCGTTATATACGAATTATTTCCGTCCGCTGGATTATTACCGCTACCAGCGTTTACCTTAATAACTATTACGATTATTACGCCGACGGAAAAAATAAAAGTAACTTTAAGCTTTTGTTATATTGTTTAACGCAGGGTAACGGTGAAAATTAAAAGTATCTTACGGGTCGAAATTACCTTTCCGTACGTTCCGTATTACAGAAATATTATTAAAATTAATTATAAAGTATAAAAGTCCGTATTTAATACAGGACGAATAACCCATTTTGTAAATACGCGTAATAACCGGCCGGTAAAGTGCGGAAATTTAAAGAAAATAAAAATTCGAAACGTACGTTATTTTAATTGGAAAAGTTTTATAATAACAGTACGTACGGTACTTAAATTATAAGGCCAGGTATATAGGCGAAATTTACCGCTACCGTTATAAAGCCGTAAAAAGTTAAGTATATACTTGTTAAAAAAGATGTTTCGTAAAACCGAAGCGGTTTATTTACAAAATTACAAAAAGATAAAGTTTTGGGAAATTATTAATTAATTTTTTGCTAAAAGAAAATAAGTCCTAAAATATATAGAAGTGTACGTTCATAAATTTAATAAGCATAGTTAATTATGAAAATGCAAAACCCGTTTCGTCGTACGAAGTAATTAAAATTTTAAAAACGTTTGCGATAATACATACGTATTTATATTTACTAAAAGGTCGTTTCGAATTTTAATTGTTATCGCGGCTAAGTTTAACCTAAAGTTAATGTAATGTAACGTTATAAACGTTTTCGTTAATGCGAATTTGCTTTACGAAATATATATCAAAGTACCTTTAAGTTATTTATAACGTAAAAAAATACTTTTAATTATAAAGGTATTATTTAAATTAAAGAAATTATTTTTGCTTTGGTAAAAAGAATTTACTAGCATATTAAAGGATTTGAAACTTAGTCCCGTTCCGTACGAACTTTGTTGCTTTATCCGTTAAAGGATGCTTTTTTTTTCGTGGACGATATTATCGCTACGTATAGAAAAGAAAATTAAGACCTTGTCGATTACTTAATCCAATAAATCCAGGAACGGTATACCTTTATAAAAAGTAAAAACCTATAATAGTTTCTCGGCATCGAAATAATTAAAAATAAACCTAATAAAAAGATTTGGTTATCTTAATCCGATTTTATAAATAAGCTAGTTAAATTAATTTTTAAAGAAAATTTAAATAATTACCTAAATACGCTTATAACAAACGTCGAGCTATTGCCGAATTTTAATTTGATATATTTAAGGTTCGTTAATAAATATTAAAAGAAATCGGTTTTATTTTATATATAGCAATTAATATCCGACCCGATATATGCTTTATTATATTCCGATTCGTACGATTTAATTTAAATCCTAGCAACGTATATTATAAAGCTACCGATCGAATTATATTATACTTAATCGCAATTAAAACGTTAACGTTATAATTTAATGGCGAAAATTCGATAAATATTTAAAATAACGCCTTTTTCGCGGATAATACGAGCGATGGAAAAGTTTTTAAGCTTACGTTATAAAGTTATTTAAAAAAATAATAAAATGGCGGATAAATAAGTAAAATAAAATAATTATTTTTATAACCGAAACAAAATTATTATTTCTTACATAAGTTATAAAAAAAACCTTATTTAATTTTCGATTAATTAAAGAATTAAAAGTTATTTTAAATATAAAATTATTAAATATATAATACAATAATTAATATATAATAAGGTTAGTTAACGCTAACGTCGCCCTTTTAAAATAAAGTTACGGTACGTAAATATATATAACTATTAATTGCGAAAGGTAATAAAAAGGGATTTAATTAAAATGGAATATATATTTATTAGTAATATATTGGTTAACAAATTAATTAAAGCCTTATTACGAAAAGCTTTTAAGTATTTCAAAAACCAGTTAAGATTAATCAATGTTACAAAAGCCCTGGACCGGCGGAGGAAAGCTTTAAAAAGATTTCGGACAAGAAATTGGTTGATTAAAAGGATTTAATCGCCGGAGAAAAAGTGAAATAAATAATTGTAACTTTAAGAAGTGATGAAGTATGACAATTAACGCCGTAAATGCTTCAAGGCGTTAAGGGGGTGTGTCCGCTAGCTGGAGGGTGCGTAGCGCCTTATATACGGAAAGATTACCTAATAATCGGCCCATATATGCTCCTTGGCTAAACTACTTAGAGCTGCACGCGTGCAACAAGCACCTGCAACTGAGCTGAATACAACAACACAACTGATGTCCTCTATATCTGACACCGACCGTTTCTGTGACGGCTATGAGCTTAACTAACTATTAAACCTAAGTCTTCCGGTTTATGTTAGCAGTGGTATCGCGGGAATTTAGGCAATAAAGCGATAGTTACGTTTGGTAATAACAGATGTAGATCTGGGTAATTAAGTTATAATTGCAAGCTAGTGCTATTTAGATTATAGGAAATAATAAGCGTATATATCTTAAACGGGATACTTTTGAATTCGTTTATCCTTCCGGATTTATACTATATAGATCCGTTTAAATCCGTAAATCTATTCGGATTTATGTTACGTAATCTAGGGTTTTGCATCGAAGGTAATCCGTATAACCTCCGATTATCTGTTAAGTAGGTTAAGCTTATTTAGTTATAATACGATATTTTCCTTTTTAAGATTTTTGCCCTTAAAGATTAATTTGTTTGTCGCATTTATTTGGTAAGTAACTTTCCTTTTCTTATATTAATTTGTTGGTTGTTTTCGTCGTGACATCCCGTTATATCGAAAAGCAGATATTTCGCAAACGTTTTAACAAAAAAAAAGAAGGTAAAGATTTAGCTGCTTATATTAGAAATTAAGGTTTCGAAGTTATACCTTGTTTTGCGTATTTTAAACGTAAAGAAGAATGCATTATAATAGAAAATGCAGTTTGTTGTAAAAATTGTATTCTGAAGAAAAAAAGTTGCGATAGGTCGGGCATCCCTTTTAATTCCTTGCGCAATATTATTAAGAAAGATGAGCGTTTAAAACGCGAGAAAATTTTAGCCGAAAAGCGGTTACTTTAATCGCAGAAAGAAATAAACGAAGCGATCGCCCGTTTTCAGCGATTGCGCCATTAGCAAGAATTCCTTCGCTCCAAGGGTGTTAAAATGATAAATCGTGGAGTTTAGTTTTTAGACGAACTGGAGGAGTAGGAAAATTTGGAACGCGAAACGGCTTTACGCGCCGTACAAGTTATGCAAGTTACAAACTTTTCGGAAAGGCCTGGTGTTGAAAATATTGATTGGCCGTTATTGGGTGACGTAAACTGGAGTACTTTTAGACTTGGCGCTTCTAGCGTTGCTGGTAAATGTTTTTTAGGAGGCGCTGGGCGTTGGTAAGGTGTTTTGCGAATTTCTAGGTGTTTTCGGAGTTTGGGTAATTTTTTCACTTAACTAGATACTAGGTAATTCTTTTTTTAGCGTATATTTAGTATTTTTTATGCTTCGTAAACCTGTATATCTTTTATAACCTTTTCGCCATATTTGTGCTGATTTCAATTGTATTTACTGTTAATTCCAATAAAGAAATATGAAAGATTTGATAAAGTTTAACTTTCGGCGATAGCTCCAATTTATAATTAATATCTGAAATCTTCTTAGCGATTTTGTATAGGCCGATATATTTGAAATCGAATTTTTTCTTACCTTTTTAATTTGAATATTTTTGGTAGTTAGGTAAATTACTTTTCTTTCCGAAAAAGTTTTTTTTTTTTTCACCTTTTTTAGTTGTAATATTTACTTATTTAGTCGCGCACAAATTTGAGCTTTGATTTTATTTGTGCGTGTAGTTGTTTTAGTTATTCTAACGTAAGAATTGCCTTAACGTTAGCTGGTTTATCTTTATGTGAATTTCGATAAACTTTATGTGTAAAATTAAAATTGGCAGTTTCTAGCGTCGTTTTGATGCTTTTGTAATAACTAGTATTATGGGTTAGTATATAACTAATAACTTTTTAACCCAAATGTTTTGTTCGTAGTTAATATAGTATCGTAGATACGTTTCTAACGTTTGGTTAATTTTTTTTATCCGTTTGTTTGGGGTTTAAATGCGCTGGATAATTTGTAATTTGGTTTAAGTTAAGCCATTAATCTTTTCTAGAATTTCGTAGTAAAGGTAATACTTTTATCCGAAATAATTTCCGTTAAAAGTCCGTAGACACCTAAAATATGTCGAATGCAAGTTGTTCTGCATTAATATTTTCGCTATAAGGTAAGAAATATAACAATTTCGTAAATCGATCAACGATTACGAAAATGCTGTCATAATATACTCTTATAGATAAATCGTTTAATTAAAAAAACTTAGTAATAAAGTCAAATGTAATCGAATTTTATGGTCGCTTAGCGACTGGTAACGGCTGTAGTTCTTCGTAAGATTTATGTCGTCGTGCCTTTGCCCTGGAATAGATATCGTATTGCCGTATTACTTTTCGTACTATAATTTTCATTTTAGTAAAATAGCATGTCCGTTGTAAACGTTTCAGAGTTTTGTAGATTTCTGGGTATCTATGTACCGGGTATTTTTGTACATTCCGTATTAAGTCCTTTTATAGGTTTCTAAACACCTATATTTTTCCTGTTTGGTGCTTTGTTAATTAATTAGCGTTGGATTATTGGATACGTTGGTGTATATTAGGTGGTATTGCTTGTATACGTCGCAATTCGTCGTTGCTTTAGGTATCTTCCTGGTATTATATCGAAAATTATTTGTCATACCTTGACTTTAAGGTTTTTCAGGTTAGGTCGTTTGCTAAATACGTTTGTTCTGCTATTTTCTGATCCTTTTCGATAGATAATAACGTAATCGAATTTAGAAAGGCTTTTTACGTAACGCAATGATTTTCCGACAGATTTTCGTGTCGTAAAAAAGTAGGTAATATTTTTATGATCTGTATATACTTTAATTTGGTGCATGTGGCCTTTAAAGTAATATTGAAATTCTTTAAAGCTGTTAATAATAGCTAGGAACTTTTTATCGTAAATAGGGTAATTCAGTTCGGCTTTATGCAATTTGTAAGAATAAAATGCGATAAGGTAAAGTTTTTCTTAATCGCTTCGATATTTAATTACAGCTTTAAGGCATAATCCGAAGTATCGGTTTTTAATTTAACTGGTCGCTTTAGGCCGTACATAATTAGTATTAGTTTATTAATAAGGGCGTTCTTAATTTACTGGAAAGGTATTTTCCTTTTTACAATTTATTTAAATTATACATTTTCCTTTTAGTAAGTTCCGTTAATAGCATCGTTATCCTGCTGAAATTGCGTATGAATCGTCGGTAATAATTGGCGAATTTATGGAATGCTTATATTTTTTTAGATATTAATAGGCTGTGCCTAGTCTTGAATTATTGATAGTTCTTTTGGGTTTATGCGAATTTGTTTTGGCCTAATAATATGTCCTAGGAATTCGATTTTTTGTTTATGAAAATGGCTTTTCTTAATATTAATTAAAAGTTTAACGTCCTATAGCGCTTATAAAACCTGATAAACGAGTTTTTCGTATTTTGTTTTTCGTTTCCGAGTATATAAAAATGTCGTTAAGGTAGCAAATAACAAAAATATCTAAATATTCTTTTAATAAATAGTTTATTATCTATTAAAAGGTTGCTGGCACTTGGGTTAATCCTATAATGGTAATTAGGTATTCGTATAAGCCATATTTTATTCTCAAGTTTGTTTTTTGTTCGTATCCCTTTTTGATCCGAATTATGTTGTAGCAATTTTGAAAATCGATAGCTATAAACCATTTTGTTCCGTATAGGCGATCTTTTATTTTAGTAATTAGTAGTAACGGCGTTTTATCCTTGACGGTAATGTCGTTAGATTGTTGATAATCTACCATAAGTCGAAGCTTTTCCTCTCTTTTTGGCACGAAGAATATAAAGTATCCGGCTAGTAATTTAGAGCGTCGTATTTATCCTTTTCGAAGCTTATTTTCGAGGTATTGCGAAATGTATGTAGTTTTGTATAGTTTAAGTTATATATCGGATAAAAGGTGGTACTTTTGTTATTTTTAAGAATTATTTCGTGGTTCTATTTGCTGCGCTTTGGCGATTTGGTATTAAAACTTTTACCTAATAACTTATCGTATTTGTGGTGCTGTGAAAATACCTTAGCTATTTATTTTCGTAACTTTTCGGACGATTGTTTTAAATCGTTATTTATCTGCCTAAATTTTAGTTTAAGATTAGTAATAATGCGTTGTATTTTTCGGTTATACTCTTTTTTTTATTCAAGATCAAGTGCTATTAGATATCTAGCTATTATATACAACCCTTTTTTTATATACCGTATGTTTTTAAGTAATAAAGTTTTTGCCGTTTTCTTATGCCTGTATTCGTTTAACTTATCGATTGAATGTTAAAATCTTTCGTCGTTTGGCTTATTATTAAAAAAATGTCGTAATTTATTTCGCAAGTTTTTTAATTAATAGCCGGGTTATATTATTCTAATTATAGCAAACCTAGGATTAAATTAAAGTCTTTTATGGCTATAACGTCGAAACTAATAGTTTATTTTCTTCCTTCAATAAAAGTTTTAAGATGATTAATTTCGTGTTAGACTTATTTATCGTCGTAGCTAAATGTTTAACCTTTAGCATTTTCAACCTCAGAAGGGTATTCTCTATCTTTCCACAATAGCTGTAGCTCGTTAACTACTTTAGAGCGATATAATTGCCCTTTATCGCGCTGTAATTTACAAATGCAGTATATTGCTTGTTTTTAATTCGTACTTGTACCGTAATAAATTTTTTTCGTGTTATTTTTATTACGTTTAGAACTTTTCTAAGGTGTTGCTGTCTATCTTTGTCCTTTTTGCTAGCCTGGAGCTACGTTATAAGCGGCTTGGAGCTTTTGGATTGTTTTCGAATTATTAGACTTTTTTTTAAGTTTCTCATTTTCGTTTTAGATTATTTTAACTGCTGCTCTTGTCGGCGTAGCGTTGCTATTAAGTATTCCACTTAGTTCTGGAATGTTTCTCTGGTAACGTATTCGGGCTCTGGGGTTTTCCACCTTTTACTCGAAAATAAGCGAATTTTCTCCTATATAGCTAATCGCTTTTCTGGGTTCTCTGTAAAGGCCAGCTGAATTTGGAAATCGGTGATTATTTTCTGGCAATGCTTTTCCATTATTCTTTAAATCAGTTTTTTCTGCGTTTGGTAATCGTACCATTTGTAGTAGCACTAAGGTTTATATACGGGATAGTACTTTCCTTCTGGCCAGCTTCTAGTTGCTGCCAGCTCGCCGATTTCTTCCATTATTGCCATCTCTCGTATATAGCGGTACCACTTCTGGTTCTTAAGATCGCTTCCAGTTCGAGTTTTAAAATCAAAACCTTGTCGCCATATACGTATAATTCGTCGCGCAATATATTCTTTTTCGTCCTTATATACCTCGTACTGCGGTCGTCGACAGCTGACCGCGTGGAGCTTTCCGTGCCGATCGGGCTCTCCTAGGCACAGATTTTCGTCCCATTCGTAATACTCTTTTAGCCATACCTTAAAAACTAACTGGTTGTTTTTCTATTACCGCTTCTACTACGTGCGTAAAAGTAGTTTAACGTCGCTTAGCTTTTTCCACCCTTCGTACTCCTACAGCTACTAGGTAATAGTAGATCCAGTAAACCTGGCTTCTTTAGCCCTTTTAACTTCTACTTAGGACAGCTTTTTTGCTTCTTTTATTCCTTATCGCACCTTAAGTAAAGGGCTATTGTTATTTTTAGCGCAAACTATATTAATCGTTTTTTAGTCGCTATATTTCTTTTTATGCTAGTTTTCAAGAATTAAAGCCCGACATATATGCTTTTTAAAGCTCCTGCATTTTCGTACCATATGTCCGGGCTTACCGTAATTATAACAGATAATAGATTTCTTGTTTTTCGACTAAATAACTCTTAGTTTCATAAATCCTGGCTAAGTTTTATAAGAAGTGGAAAATGTAAGGCGCCTTCGACCTTAATTAGCTCTTTAAAACTTAAACCGTAAAGCGAACTGTTTACGTCGTTCTTATCGTCCTTCAAACTATCGATTGTTAATTTTTACAGCCTTAGTAATATATTTATCGAATACGTTAAATCGTTCGATTTTAATAATTTCGTTTTAATATCGTCCTTTAATCTTTTATAAAAGATGTAAATTAGCGTATCGGTTTCGTCGTTTACTTATCCTGCCTTCAATATAAAGTTTCTCAATTCGACTATATACTTGAAAACTGGTTTTTTTTGTTTAAGTTTAAAAGATTTTACGCAGCTTTTCGTTTTATGACCGGGTTATCAAAGTTATTCTTAAACTTTTGTTCGAAGTTAATATAACTTTTAAAGACTTTTTGATAGCTGTTTTCTGGTCGTCTTCCGCATTTTCCAGGTAATTTCGTAACGTAAGCTCCAACCAATTCAAGGCGTTCTCTTTAAGGAATTCTGCTATAATAAGAACCCTGTCGGCGTCGCCTTCGACCCTTTCCAGTCGTAACTATACTTTGGCTTGGATTAAAAAGCTTTAAACGCTTTCTGTACCATTATAATGTTCGGGTTTTTTAATTTTAATTCTTAAAGTAACCGCCGCTAGCACGGAGTCGGCTTAAGCGGCGGTAACCTAAGCAATAAGCTGCTAAATACGGGCCTTAAGCTACTAGATATTGAATTGAGACGGGGAGATTTAGTTCCGATCAAAGCACCTTTGGGGACGGTGTTATAATTGAATAGCCGAGTATAACGGTAATGAAGACAAAACGCAAAACTGTATTGTTTGTGTTAAATCAGACTGTAGAATAAAAACACGAGTGCAAGGTGTATAGCTGATGATAAACATGTTTCGGGGTTGCGCCCGGCGAAAAGTACTTCTGGAATACATATGTAGGGATAACTAAGTAATTAGCTAAGCCATGTACATAGCCCGGCACCCTGCATTATTTTAACCTTTTTTTTCGAGATAAGATTATTCTTAATCCATCTTAAAAAGTAAATAAAAATATAACGTAACTAACTTTTAACGTTACAAAACATATATAAAACCTATTAATTAATTTAGTTGGTGTTTACGCGGCTTATCCTCTATTATTTTCAACTTAAGACTTTGTCTTCGACATTTAGCGAGATTTTTCTTTCTGCTTGGCTTTTTCCTGTTTCTTTTGAGCTCTATCCTTTGGTTTCTTTATATTAATCAAAGATTTGTACTTAGTCCAGCCCGGCCATACTTGTAGTAAGTACGGTTTAGGTCTTTATCCTGCATCTTCCAATGTATCTTTTACCTATTTATACGGCGTAACATATTAACCTTATACCATTACCTCTGCTCGCTGATTACTAATATCCGGTCGAAGTTTGTACTTTATTTCGAATGGTAGTTTCGTAAATGTTAAATAAAAATAAATAGCTTAAATTTCGATAGGCTAGTTTAAATTAATAGAGAAAAGGGAATTAATATTAAAAATAATCGTACTCATAATTAACGAAACTAATTAGGGCGTTATTTTGCTTGTCGTCACTTACTATGGAATAAGCTGGCAAATTAATCAGAATTTAACTTATCGTCATCTTTTTCACCTAATAAAAACGGGGGGTCTTTAAGCTATTTTCCTACGTTTCTTTTAACGTTTTCCTTTTCTAATTTTAGGCCCAGGTATTCTCTAACTATTTCGGTAATGTTGTACTCCACTCGATATTCGTCAAAGCCTATCCTATCGGTTATAATTATATTTCCTTATTTTGTAAGGTTGCGGGTAATAATGTAAAAGATATAGGCAATCTACAATCCGTAAATATAATATCTAATATAGGTAGGTATCCTGACGATCGTTATACGGGCAGGTAAATAATTAAGTTCTAGTTTTTCCTACGCTTTTCGGTATAAATAAAGTAACAACTAAAAACGATCCTCGGTAACATAAGTATCGAATATCAGTAGCAAATATTTTAATCGGACGTACAGCATACTAACCTAATATCCTCTTAAACTTTTATCTGTTTTGATTCTAACTTAGGCCATAAACCATACATATTTTGAGTTATAAGTAATAATCGCCTCCTTAACCTTATTAACGATTAGTTTAAACTTGCCGTATAAGATTATTCGTTCAGCTTTTAAAATAATAATTCGGATTTTTAAAGGTGCGTCCTGGCCCATTACTAGGTAAAAAGAAATTACATTTTCGGAACGTAAGTAAGTCTTTTCTTAAACTATTATAAGAGTTCGCTATAAATTTGCAGCTACTAAATTACTTTAATTCATTTTTAACTAATATGGTAACGGGGTAATATTTTTCTATAAATATTAACCATTTGTATCTCTTAAATATATGGGGATAGCCCGATTAAAACGAAATTAAAGCGTAACTTTTCTTATAAAGTTAAGAGTAAAACTATTATTATGCATAATTTTGAAAAATTATACCATGTTATCGTTTTCCTATATAAGTACATTAGTGTAACAGACCTGTTACACAACTACCGGGAAGCGTAATCAGTATCCGAAAGGAATTCTTAATTTGTAGGTAATAATAGATCGAAAAATAATTTAGTAGTCTATTCGTTAGAGAAATTTGCGGACTTTTTTTTCAATCAAAAAACGTTATCTTTGATTAAAGATTTAGATTAACAGTTAAAGACCGAATCTATCTAGGTGTTATATATATAAGAAAGCCGTTCGTTATATATCTTTTTATTTTTTGGTAAGTATACTTGTGATTTATGTAATCTCCCGTAATTTATTTTATTTGTCCTAAATTAACTAGATTATATTAAATTATTAAGGTTTTGGCCAGGTCCGTAATTTACCCGGAACTTATCCGCGTTAATCCTAGAGAAGTATTTTTATCTTAGAAACATTTTAGTTCGTAACATTATTCCTTTTCTCCAAAAATCTTTGTCCTAAAAATAAAAAAGCTAAATGTTTTTTTGTTCGAAACCGCCTTTTACTGTTTTTTTTTTAACTAACAGGATTTATTATGATAGGTCGAACAAATAAGTAAAAAGGAAAACCTTGATTTAATTAACGGGAATCCCGAAATAATCGAACTAATTTAATTAGGAATTTTAGTATTAAAACATTTCCTTATTCGAAATACGTTCGCCTTGGTAATTTAGATTGTTTTTATACAATCGGCATTCCGAATTATAATAACTGTACTCGTTGTTAACGTTTATCGTATAACCTATTAACCATAAATTCCTTGTCGAAAATTGTTAAAAAAACGTAATCGGTTATAACAAAACCAACGTAAAATCGAAATTGAGTTTTTAACATATTAGGAAATAATTAAAAAGGAATTAGAAAAATTACGCCAGCGTTAAAAGAAAACCATTCGTCGGCGAAAAGAAAAATCGTAAACGTTTATTAGGCGATAAAAACGTTTACGCCTTTAATAAAACGTATTAAAAAAAGATTATTACGATTTTAAAAAATAATATAAATTAAATTAAATAGAAAAATAAAAAAGATTAAAAGAAAAATAACGTCGTATAAAAACAAAACAAGCTTAACTTATTTCTGAAATAAACGATATAGCAAAGGGGTTTATTTCTTTCGATTAAAACGCCTTAAGGTTGGATTTAAATACTAGACCGCTATCTTTTACGACCTTGGCCGCGTTTAAAATGGTCGGTTAGGATTCTAGCGGTAAAACGTTTCAACCAAATCCTTCGCGTTCGTCAAGTATTCAAAAGGCTCCTAAATATTTTCTTCGTATAGATAATCCTCTTATTTAATTAAATATTAAACCTTATTTTTACCTACCTTAAAATCCAGTATTCGTTTAACTCCGTACTCATCGTCGTCTTTTTCGATTTCTAAACTAGTTTCTAATAAAACGTTTGTCGGTACGGGTTTAAGCATAGAAATATAGAAAAAAAGGTATACTTTTATCGTTTTAGATTATAATAGTTAATATTAATTTTGAAAATAACTTTATCGATTTTAAATAAACCAAGCTTTTTAAAGTTAAGCTTATTATTAAGTTTTTTTGTTTTAATTTAAAAAATATTCGAAATTACGTTTTGTTTTTAACGTAACAAATAAACTTTATTTCTTTTCGATAGAATTAATCTCTTAATTCTTTTCCTGTTATGGTACTAGACTATCCTTTATTAAAAAATCCTAATTTATTTTTTAAGCGGACTTATCCTGCCTGGATTTTAGTTATTACCGTTTCTGCTCGAAAAGCTTTCGCGATTAATTTTAAAGGTTCGTATAATAGCTATTCTAGCAGTTAAATTTTTGCTTGGTAACGATATACCTCTACATAGAAAAAAACATCCATATTTTCGTTAACAGATATATTATAAACTATTTAGGCCTATAGAAAAAGTTTAATACAGTTATCCTGCTGGTAATTGATATAACTTCTTAAATATTGTTCTAATATTTGATTTAAACGTTCTGTTAATTTATTTATTTATAAGTAATATGCTGTAGAAAATTTAAGCTTAGCGCCTATCTGCTTAAAAAAACTAATACCAAATTTTAATATAAATAACTTATCTTTATTTAAAGTAATTTTTTCTGGTATCCCATATTTGTCGAAATAATATCGGACAAAGGTATAAACTAAATATTTTACCGTTACGTTTCCTTTAAAAGGTAAAAAGTAGCTATATTTAGTAAGTCTGTTAACGATTACCTATATTCTATTATATTAAACTCCAGTAACAACATTTTTTAATAGGGGTAAACCGGTAATAAAATCTTAAATCATAATATTTTAAACCTTTTCTGGAATATCTATAGGCTATAAAAGTCCATACGGTTTATATCGGGCTACTTTTGTTTTATTACAAATATTACAATCCTTAATTACTTACTTAACAGTTCGTCGAAATTCTGGAAAATCGTACTTTTCCTATAACG
The DNA here is from genome assembly GCA_004155945.1 of Monosporascus sp. mg162. Taxonomy (NCBI): domain Eukaryota; kingdom Fungi; phylum Ascomycota; class Sordariomycetes; order Xylariales; genus Monosporascus; species Monosporascus sp. mg162. The sequence continues at coordinate 78,053 of QJNY01000286.1, forward strand.
GCTTAATAGTTTTAGAAATACCTTAATATCCGTATAGTAAGTCTTCGTGGAACTTTTTGACGAATTACTTTTGTTATTTTCGAAAAGTCTAGATTTTGTCATAAGCCCACAGCTAATTTTTAAATTATCTATCCTATTATTACACCTTATTTTGCTTTTCTTTATTATATAAATTTCGGAATTTCGTCAAAAGTTTTGGAATAAGTTGTTTTAGTAGTTTACATAACCGTAAAATACCGTCTTTAATTTGCTGCAATATTTATATTCGACGTTTTGGAACTTTAGAATTGTAATCTCCTTTGAAACCTAAAATATCTACTTAAATATTTTGTTTCCCCTTAATATAGTATATTTGAAAGTTATATTTCGATAAGAAAATTATCCAAGTTTTGTAGCGTTTATTTAATTCTTAAATTGTCATAAATCGGGTAAAGTTTTTATAATTTATGTAAATATCGAAAAGCTTTTTAATTCCGATAAAGAAAGGTTTCCATTTTTTAAAAGCGTTAGTAATCGTTAACAGCTTTTTGTCGTAGATCTTGTATCGGAATTCTGCGTTTCGAAAAGCTTTAAAATAGTAAGCTACTAAGTACTACTTTCCATTATTTTCTTGTTATTTTAAAATTACGTCCAAGGTATAATTTAAGGTATTTGTTTTTAAGCGTTTCCTTTTGGCGGCGTTGGGCAATTTTATTATTAGCGCTTTGGTAATCTAGTTGTTAAATAACTAAAAAACTTTTTTTAGCTTCTTTTAAAAGTTCGAATTCTTTTTTAAGATATTCTTTAATAGTAAGTTTCCTTAATAGTTTGATAATATCTTTATATCCCTTAATTAGGTTACGTACATAATCTGTAAATCCTAAAATCTGTCGGATATTTGTAACAATTACCTTATTAAGGATGGGCCAATTCTTAATTGCTTCCAATTTGGAATTTTAAATTTGAATTTGACCAAGAATAAAGGTAAATCCTAAATAGTTTAGCTTTTGCGTATGCTATATATTTTTTGGCTAGGTTGATTCGGATATTTGCTTTATTTAAAGCTTTAAGAACTTGAAGAATACGTTTTTTATATTTTTTAGCGTTTCGGAATAAATGGAGATGTCGCCGAGGTAGATAAAAATATATTTATATAAGAATTTCCTGAATATGGTTATAATTAGGCATTAAAAATTGGCGGAAGCGTTAGTAAGTCGCAAAGGCATAATTCGGTATTCATAATATTCGTATATCGTTCGAAAGGCGGTTTTTTTTTTTTTTTTTTTTTTTTTTTTTTTTTTTTAGCTATTTTAATACAGTAGTAACCGTTGCGAAGGTTTAATACAATAAATTATTTAGCTTTATTTACGTTTTCCCTTAAGGTATTTATTAGGGTTAAGGGATAACCATTTTTGATGGTGATATTATTTAGCTGTCGGTAATCGACCACGCGTCGATAAACCGAACTTCCATTTTGGTCGATTTTCTGCTTGCCGTTTTTGATTTTGGGTATTATAAGTACAGCATATCTTATACGAGATTCGGATGGCTAAATATAATCTTTTTTTAAGTTTAATTGGATGCTTTTTTATAAGATTTTTACCTTTTTGCAATTTATGTAGTAAATTCTATAAAGCTTGGAGTAATAATTTTCTTTAATAGGTCTGCGATAGTTTTATTGTTTATATACAGGTAGCTTATGGTTTTCTTTATCCTTAACAAGTCGTTTAAATCGCTAATAATCTGGGGGTATAGTATTGGCAGAATTTGATACCTTGGCTTTTCGGATTATGTATTAGATTTTTTTGGACCGTTTTTTAATAAAAATTGATTCGTGGTTTTAAAAAACCTGGCAGGTTTTCTAGTTAATTAACGGGTTCCTGGAATTAAGTTACGATATTTGCAGGATAATATCATAAACTGAACTGTCGGCGACATTCAATATAAAATGCTTTTAGTACCTTTAAATTTATAATAAAAGATTTTCGGTTTTTTTAAGGATTCGATTATTATTGTATTAAGAAAAGTTTTTATTAACTGTGTGTAATTTATAGGATTTTAACTTATACCTTTAAAAAATGTAATATTTTTCGGTTGCCGCTGGCGAAATAAAATTGCTTTTTGCTCTAAAATTAATTATGGCTTTTAAGGTGTAGCTTTGGTATTGAATAAAAATTTCGACCTGGCTTCGTAATTCTTCTTTTGCTTTATATAAGGTTTTAGTTCGCATAATTTTTCGATGCCTTAATTTCGAAGGTTTTTGCTCTTTTTTAACTTTATAATTTTATTCGCCAAAAGACGTTTTAATTTGCAACTTTTCTTAGCTACGTATTTAATATACTTGTCGTCCATACAAATATACTATTTTCGTTGGCCAATCTGGCATTTTACCTTAATAATTTTCACCTTTAACGTTTAAAAAGGCTTCCGATTCGAAATTAACATTTTTGTAAGGCTTACTCCCATATTCAGAAGTTCATGTATCAAACATATCATAAGGGTATAACAAAAGCAACTTTAAGCATTAACTTTTCGGCTTTAATCCGATTCGGAGTATAAATAACAAAATCGAAAATATTCGGGCCATCGGGGAATTTCGATATATTTGCAGTCGTTATCGGGTTTTGTAAAGGTTTTTTCGTTCCAACCAGGTTAATAATCGTTATCGTTGTAGGCCGAGAAATGGAAAAGTCCGTACCTATTAACAAAGTCCTATTTAAGGGTTTCGGTTTTAAGGTATACCGCCCGTTTTAAAGGTTCGCTGGATTTAAAGGTTTTCTGCTGGTAATTGCTAAGTTCTGGGCGCATTTAGCTATATTCGTAATATATTTTGCACTTTTGTACATTTAAATAATATTTACATGTTAGCCCTATAGTTAACTTAGAGGTTAATTATCTGGGATAATATTTGCAGGCTTTAATTGTTTGATTTTGACAAACCGGGTAACGCTCGTACTTTAAGTCGCCGTTTGGTTTATAATAAATCGTTGCAATGGTATATTCCTGCTAGAAAAAATTAAAATTAACTTCCTTTATTTTTTCGCTTTTACTGTTTCTTTTTTATTCGGCCGCTTAGGCCTTTTTTTAAGGAATCCTTTTTTTCCTAAAGTTCTTTTAGCTAAGAAACAATATTCGTTCTTATAGTAGCCTTTTTTACCATAATTAAAGCATTCAATAATTGATTTATCCTTTTTAAATTCCCTTAAAATAGTATTTGCTTCTTTCTAGGTCTTATCCTTATATTTGCTTCCTTAAAATTTGCTGCTGGAATTTCGATCGTCCCTTTTTCTGTTAAATCCTTTTTTTTTCAGATATCTATTAAAAATACGTCTATCGGTAATAATAACCTTGTTAATATAATCTTGGAAAAGTTTTATTTTGGGTACCTTATATATTTCGTCCTTAACTTATAACTTTAGGTTATCGTAATAGGGGTAAAACAAGGCGCTTTCCGATAAATTCGAAATTGCTGTAAAGCGATTAAATTCCGTTATATACTTAACTGCTAATTTCGTTTATTAAAAGAAAAAGTAGCTTTTCAACGGTATTTTACTGCTTATTTAAGTTTTTAAATAAAGTTTACATTTGCTTTTTCTAATACTCGTAATTACTGAAAATGTAATTAATAAAATCGAAAGATTCGTTGAGGTAATTTTCGAAGTAATTTTTTATAGTTAGCTGGAACCATTAAAAAACCTTTTCTATAAGCAGCTGGAAAATAATTAACACGTTTTGATAATCCTTCTTTAAAAAGCTTTCGAAAAACTTAAGATAAAGTCTGGCCCGAACTAAAAATCCTTCCATATTTATGGTACCGTCGTAGAGCTTTAAAGGGGTTAGGTTATAACCTTTAATATCTGGTATCCCATAATAAGCAAAAGGTAAAATAATGTTTTCGCGGAATTAATTCGCGCCGAATAACGGTAATATCGAAAATCTTTATTGTCGAACAAATTTAGCATTTTCTCTTTTTACCGCCTAAAGTTTAGTTATTAAAATACGCAGTTTGTCATTAATCGTAAGTTTTTTTTTTACTTTTCAAGTTATCGGATTTCTTTTTTTCCTTTTCCGATTTGTTTTCCTAAATTTTAATAGTTTCCTTAGGAACCGAAAAGGGTTATTAAAAAAAGGTCCTTTTTAAACCCGAATAATAAGGAAGGCCATGTTATCGATTAAAAAAGGAACTGTTTTAATAAGGGGTAAAATATTTTAATCCAGATATTAATCTCTTACTAGCTAGTAATAGCGATCGGGTATATCGTCTATCTTTTAAAAGCCATTCTATGATATCGTTTTTACTGAGTTTAAGAAAGCTTCTGCTTAACTAGGCCTTGAACCATTCGCCGGCTATTAATTAAGGAATTATCAAAATATAACGAACCTGTTATATAACTACCTAAAAACGTAATTAATATCCGAAAGGAATTCTCAATTTGCTGGTAACAATAAAGCGAAAAATAATTTAGTAATCTGTTCTTTAAAAAGATTTGCCGATTTTTCCTCCAATCCAAAAACGTTACCTTTAATTAAAAACTTAAATTAATAGCTAAAAAACGAATTTATCTGGGTGCTATCTACATAGGAAAACCGTTCTTTATATATCCTCTTATTTTTGGGTAAATATACCTCTAATCTATATAATCTACCGTAATCTACCCCACTTGTTCTAGATTAACCAGATCATACTAGATCACCAATGTCTTGGCCAGGTCCGTAGTTTACCCGGAGCTCGTCCGCGCTAGTCCTAGAGAAGCACTCTTATCTTTGGAAACATCTGGTTCGTAACAATTAGCTGATTATGCAAGCTTTCCAAAATTCGAAATATTTAACTTTTTGAAGCTTTCGCTTTTACTTTATATAGTACGCTTTTAGACGACGACATAATAACTTGGGATGGATTAATTAATATTCTTAAGTATGGTATTAAGTAATATAAGGGTAATAATAATAATTAAGAATAATATGCAGTATATATATAAGTGTATTAATATATATAGCTGCTTTGTAAGTATTAAGATGTAATTATTATATAGGTACAGAAATTCGCTAGAATCTACCAATAAATTATACGTTTAACTAATTAAATGCATATAAAGCTAATATACCGAATTCTTGTAGATAAAACGTATACGCCGAGGGAATTTCAGAAAACTTTATCCGAAGCTATATAAAAAGGTGCCGTCGTTGTCGTTTTCTTTGATTAAGTATATATATTCGTTTTCGTACCTATATTTCTTTTTACAATTTGTCTGTAATATTACTCTAACTTTTTTTTAAACTTACTATATATACGAACATGAATACAATTACTTTCATTACATTAATTAAAATTATTATAAGTTTTCGTTAACCATCAAATTTACGTAATCACTAAGATTTTTGCAGAAATACCGGCTTAAGTAATTTTTATTTACGTTATAAAAATATTATTTGTTAAAAAGAAATCCGAATTAAGTAATAAACTTTTAAATCCTAGTACCGAAAAGTTCATCGATTCTAGAGTTAAGGCAAATATTAATATACTAAACCAAATTTCTAATTATGGTCGTAGAATCTTAGTGGTATTAAATTTATCTATATTTTCTAAGTTATTAACGCGTTATATGGATGGGCTGTTAAATAATGTTCGGGATTTAAAACTTCTATATAATCTTAAAAATGTTCGTAAATTACAGAACCTAATATATCGACGAGTACCAATTCTTAACCTTACCCTTATCTTTCAGTACAGATTCTGTAATATAAACCCTAATTAGAACATTTTGCCCCTAAAGATACCGGAAATAGATAATCTATTATTCCTTAAACCTCAACCGGTTCGATATATACTACCATTAACAAAGGTAGCTGATGCACCTTTAAAGCCTAGTCCAATCCTTGGTATTTTTAAACAAACAATTGGTGGTCGACGATCAATACCGGTTATCCCTGTTCCAATTAACATGCTGATACCCCGTAGCAGTTCTGTTGTCAGGTCTTTATCAACGGCTTCGACAATTATAGTACAACCAATACGTCCTCAAATTATTAATCGGATCCTTAAGCCATATATTAACATTAAAACGTTACGCCTTCGCCGTATTTATTTTCATAGTTTTTAAAACGTAACCAAATTTTGAAATAATAATAATATTAGATATCATATCATTCTTAGGTATATCGAAATAAATACTTAATTCTTTCCATAACATCGGTAATAAAATCCGATAATTAATACAAATACTTAAAGTTATATCTATTAACGTTATCGATAATCTAGCTACTAGTCGATACCTATAATAGCAACTCGAAGGTAAAAACTTTTAATCGGCCGCAAATACCTAATCTAATATAATTAAATACCTCCAATCAGTAAAAAACTTGGTGGCGTACCCAGTATACGTCGAAATTTATCGAGCCAATCCTTTAAGTCATTGTATAGCTACTTTTGTTAAATATCCAAGATACGTTATTGATCTATTTATTTAAACATTCGGTATACTTAACCTGGTACCCTACGAACTTTGCGAAAAGCGACATATAACATCTAAATATCCTCTTTAATACAGAATATACCCATTTTTTAAAGAGTAACTGATTTTTAACTTTTTTAACAGAACTTATAATAACTATATCGGGTTTATTAAAAAGTATAATTATACTTTCCAGAACGAACAGTTTAAAGCATTTAAGGCCAACTTTTCACAATTATTACAAATCAAAAGAATATTCGCGTAACAATTTATTTTATCATCAAAACGTTCATAAGAAATAAGGTAAAAAAGTATATTACTAATTTCCGGTTCCGGGCAAGTATAGCTGGAACGCATTAACTATAAATAAGACATAATAGTTATCGTATAAATCATCGGTAAGCGGAATAATAAAGGAATTTAAAAAAAATTAAAAGGTTTAAAAAAGCTTAAAAAAGTTATTATACTTTAGTTTCTTGCAATTAATCGCGGTAATCTTCTTCGTTTGCCTAGTTAGAGCCGTCTTTATCGTATCGCTATCGTCCATAACCGCATAACCTTCAAATCGGCCACGTAGTATTTATATTTTAATATTCATTTTCACTAATTCCGACACTTTAAGCTGCTAATCTTTAAGTAGCTCGACGATTGCAATATCCGAAATATCCGATATCGTATCGTCAAGCTGATCAAAGAATGGTTTCGTCCAATCGTCTTCTTATAAGGTAATCGGCTTCCAATACTCTTTTTCATCTTTTATAAATTATTTTAATTTATTAACAAGGAAAATACCTTATAATTTCGTTTTATTAATTTCTTTAAACAGTAAATACCTAAACAAATAATTTTACTAATTAAATATAATTTAATATAACGGTATTTCAGGTTTATATCCCTAAATATATCTATATATCGCGGCGTATTATATAACACTACCGCGTCGTCCACTCTTAAAAGTTTATCTCACATTTTATTCTTATTTCTTTCATTCGCCAATCTGGCAGCTTTGCGACGTTAATTAGTAATTACTTTGGTAATCTTAACTACGTTTTTAGCTTTTCTTTCTAGAAGCCGAATCTATTGCGTAATTAAATCTTTTTTTGAAATGTTCGAGTTCCAACTATAATTTTCCATATCGGCAGAACCGTTTCGATCGGTAAAAGGGCTTTTTGTCCGTATAGCAATTCATAATGGCTAAGGCTATAACTTTTCACCATGGTATTGTCGGCAAAGACCATCTTAGGCAAAAGCTTAGCCCATCTTTTACTAATCCTATTTATCGCTTTTATCAAGGCTTTAATAATCGGAACATGTTTTCTTTCGATTAGGTCTTATCGCTAGGCTGCATACGCGGCACCAACTTTCCTTTTAATCCTTAATACGTTACAGGCTTTAATAACTTCGCTCTTATTTTCCGAGCTTTCGTTAATCTTAATTTTAATTGGGATACTATAGCGATAAAAGATTTGCTTGTCTAAGAATTTCTTAATCGTTTCTAACATAACTAATCGTAAAGTTTTAGCTTTTAAATAATTGGACAATTCGTACCTAGCTTCGACAGTAACTTTATAACCATCGCTATTAGGTATAAATTAAATATCGATTATTTAAATAACAATTATATTAATTAGCTACGAAAATCTATAAGCTTTTTCGAAGCGTCAATTGGCTACTTTTTAGCATTTAATATACATAAGCATTACTTTTCGAATATAGCCAAATATGCTACGCCAATAATATAAAGCTGCTATGCGATGATAGGTCGAATTTCGCCTTTTATAGCCATAATCCTTATAACATTACCTAATTACCACAAGTCGCTTTTGTTCGGTATTAACCACTTGCCGGTTACCGTACCTTTTATTTACTTTGCGCTAAAAGATAGCATTTTGAATAAAGCAGTTTAATGTTTCAGATTTAAAAATATTCTTTTCTTGGAGTATTATTAAACCGATTAGAGATATTTAGTACTGTTAAAAACCCAATGTACTTTTATAACTTATTAAACTAATTTCTAATAGAAGATCTTTATCGCCGATCCGTATCGATAAATATAAAGGTTATGCTAGTTAAAATAAGATTAAGCCGAATAATATTAAGCTAGATATTAATAAAGTTGTCGACTTTTCTTTTCTATTAATCGTTTAACCCCTTAAAAGTTTTAAGAGATTTTTTAAATAAGCCGTTTATAGCTGAATTCTTTTTTTTTTAGGAATATGTTTAATTTTAAAATCGAACATTTTTATTTAGATAATCTAATAAATAACTATACCATTAGATAAAAAACTTAAGAAGTTATTAATTTAAATTATTAATATTTTAACGTTAATTTTTAGTACGAATCGGAATTTATAAATATAATTCTGGAATTTTCTTAGGATTTTAACAATAATTCGATATTTTAATTCGCTTACGTCGTAATTTAACTCGGTATTTTTCCATCTACTATTTTTAAAGCGCGCGGGATATTTTATTTTGTTAATCAATTAACCGAAAATATTTCCAAAGCTTTCTTTGCTTACGTTTATCGTTATAATAATATTTCCAGTATTAAGGCTGTAATCAAAAGTAATTAAAGTCGGGATAATCGTAATCGGTTTTTTAACGCTTTTTATTGTTTAATTTTAATCGAAATCTTAAATTAAAGGTTAATTTTTCCGAAATAAGCGTATAAAAGGTTTTATCTTAATAGCAAATTACGTAATAAATATTCGGTAATAAATAATAATAATACCTAAGAAAGTTTTAAATTCCGAAACGTTTTTGCATAACTGGATTTTTAAGATTTTTTTATTTCAGTTATGTCCAGTTGACGCTTATTCGTTCCGCAAATAAATCCGATTATAACGGCTGTTTTTTAATATTATTGAAACTTTTTATATTAATCGTTATACCAGTAAACTTGTAGTTAAGAAGAGTTTCGTTTATATTAACAATATATTCATAAACAAATCGCCGAATTCCTGGAAAAAGTTTTTCGTCCTTATATTTTATTTTAAGCATTTAACCTTAACGTTATCGACAAATAGCCGGGTTATTTTAAGCATTAAATTGTCCAAAATTCTTTAAATAATACGCCAGAAATAAGTTATAAAGTTGGTCAACTTTTAAAATATATTAGTATGCCTTAAAAGTTTCAACGATATTGCTAAAATAGTAAAATCTTTATTAACTGAGATTAACGTAATTCAATCGTAACCTAAAAAGAAATCTACCAGGGTAATTAAGGAGTATATAACAAAATCCGCGGAAAATTCGTCGCAGTTATCCGGCATAAATGCATTTCGTAAGGTAACAGCATTTAGTTTGGTCGCTGAATTGATCAATCGGAAACTACCATCTTTTTTTTCGATTAGGAACCAGGTATTTCTGTATATACCATGGAACTGTTCGAGGATATTTCGCTGGATACGTATTCGCAATACTTCGATCAGCTTATCTTTTATGCTCGCCGGCATTGTTATGCCTTTAATTTGCTCCGCCTTATAAGGAATCGTTCGAATCTTATAATCTAGTACGACATTTAACTTGATTTTGCCATTTTTTTTATTCCAAGTTAAGGTAACTTTTTTGTGAAAAGATATTTTCTTAAAAAAGCCTTTTTAATATAGATAAATTTGTTTTTTAACTAATTAAGAGTTTCGTCGGCTCGTTCTTTTATAAGTCGGATTGATCGAGATATAATAATAATTTCAAAAAATAAAGCAGTTAAAGGTATACCAGGTTTATCGGGCTTTTTCTATCCTAATTAATAGCTTGCTGGGCTTTTTCAAATATCTTAGCCTTTTAATTCAGGTTTTTAGAGAGTACGGATTTATTAAAGGGTACATCGTCGACAGGGACTACTTTTTTCTACTTGGGTTTATATTTCGTATTAATATAGACGGTCCGATTATTATTGATTTTTTCTTATATTTCATCCTATAATATTCTATATAAGGTATATGCAAGTTTCTTATCGCTAAACTAGCTTAAGATTTTATTTCCGGGTTCCAGCTTATTATTAATAACTTCTTAAATAATTTTCGGATTTTAATCTGCATAGGTATTATTAATCCCAAAAAAATAAAAACCTATAACGTACTTATTTATCTTTTCGATTATAGGCCTGCTTTCGCCAGTAAAACGGTTTACTGTTTTACCGGCTGCTTTTTTTCTAGCTTCTTATTAATATGGATACTACGCGTAACAGAATTAAGGGGATAATAATTTTTAACGGGCCAAACTTTAAGGTCCCTTTTATTACGTCCGGGTTTATATTAAGCGTTATTTTCGATTTGGCTATAAAGTTAACTTCCAAGATTAATAACTACGTAACGTAATAATCGTTAACGGCAAACAAAAAAATAATAATTAATCGGTTAGCTAGCCAAACGGGTATTTCAATAATATCTTCGAACAACGTCCTCTTTTAAAAATTGAAACTTATAAACGATACGCGGATTTATCGCATAGTAAATTTATGTCGCTTAACGTACGACGCAACTATAATACTAAATTCGGCACCAGTATCGATAATTCTATTAATCAGGTCCTCGCCGTCTTTATAACTTACTTTAACCGCTAATCTAAACAAAAAGGATAATATATTTAGCAGGATTATATTGCTAGACCGATAAAACTTTGACTTTTTTTTAATCTTTAATCTTGTAACCGATATTTATAGTAAGGATTTTGAAAGGTTTTTTTACTTTTAAAACTTTTAATTTTTGTATTTCAGCTTTAGCTATTTCAATCGTTTTCTTATTTCTGCGATTAAATATTTTCAAAATCATAACAGCCATTAAGTTCTTAAAAGCCTTTCCGAAATCTGGGCAAATTTCGATTAATTCGAACCAAGTAATCGTAGACTTTTTTTTGGAATTTTCCCGGATTTTCTTTTTCCAAAATTTAATTATATAATTATCGATTAGGCTTTGATAAGTAAAGGTATTATCCGTTTAAATAACATTATTTGTTTAAGAGGTATTAACATCAATTTAACAGGTATTATTTGTCTGAACGCCGACTTTTATATTGTAAAACGAAAACCCTTCGTACATTAAGTTATCTTCGTCAATCTCGTACTTAATTTTATTTCTTTTTGTGCCTCCAAATTCGTTTTCGTTATCTTTAGATCGCTTAGCTCTCATAATGCTGGGAAGTACCGCCGGCTGATCAGAATCGTCGATCTCTAAGGCTCGAATTTCCTCCAAATGCCGAATACCTTTGCTTTCGACAAGGTCGCTCTATAGCTATTTACATAAAAGCGGTTTTTTATAAAACGGTTCTCCTTTATAATTAACGAAATAGGTCGTATTAATCTCGGTTACTTTACTTTAATCAATATCGGGCTTCTGTTAATTTGGCTTTAAGATCGTAATAAGCTTTTAAAATTTAGTTGGATTATTAATATCCGGATTAAGGTTAGTTAAGTAACTATTTACGCCTTGAAAGATATCGTCTCGCCGATCAAAACACCGCATTTTCTTCTTAAATCGGGTAAAGAAAGTCGGTAAACTATAAATCCATTTTAAGATCTTCTCCTAAATCGAAATCTGCTACTTAATCGCTTAACTTTCTAAAATTTAAGAGACTTAAATTATGCCTAATATAGCTTTATCTTCCGGAATTTCAAAAAAATGGTATAATTATTATCGTCGAATAAAAGCAGTTTTATACTTTCTATGTTAATAAACAAACGACACTTATATATATTATGTCCTATCTTTAAGCAAAACCAATAAATACCTTACTCAAAGTTACCAAAACGTTTACCACGTCCTCAATAACTTCTCCGATAACCTCCTCAACCTTAGTAATTACCTCGTAAATAGTAAAAACCTAATCGATTAGACTTATCCGGCTGGAAATTAACTACATTAATCGAAAGGTTAATACCACAATTATATACCTAAAGTACCTTTTATCCTAACAGAACGTAATATTATAATTTACGAGCTGCTTCCCGGTTACGCTTTTTTTCTTTAAAGACTTTTAAGTTTTAAATTTGTCGTACCTATACAATTTTTAAGTTCTACAGTACATTCGTAATCTTTAATACCTAATTAATGCGGTTCGATACTTTTTGTCGGGATTAAAAGCTTCCTTAACGGTATTGCTTAAGCTGCTAGGTCGGGTAAAACCGCTTCTTTTCTTCTTAATTAATATCGAAACGGACATTTTCTTACTGTCGCTTACGTCTTTTATATCTGAAAAATCCAGCCTTATTTAAGGTCTAATTTTTAATTAATTACGAAATATTATCGTAACTAATTACGTACAGACTTTCCAGCTTTATAGACGAATTATGGAAAATCCTTTTAAAATAGCTAACGAATAACTTTTCTAATAAGCTTTTAATATATTCGGCCTTAATAGTTATTTTAACTTTTTGCTTAACCTTTTCTAAAATATCCTTTACCTTGACAACATATTCCAGATAATATTTATAAACATAATTGAGGATACCGCATTAAGCTTACTTTGTTAAAATCCTTAATTTACCCTTAACTGTCCGAATTTGGTTTGGGTTTTACAGCTTAAAAGTTTTCAAAATAAGCTTGAACGTTTCGTTTTATTAAGTCGCTTTATTAAATTCAGCTTTAACCCGGTTTTTTTATAAAGAAATTATTAACTTAATAATGTAATTCGGCGATCATCTTAAATTCCTTAAGCTTATATTTCGTAAACAGTTTATTAACCCCTTTAAGCTAATCGGTAACTCCAGTTTTGCAAAAACGAAAGTTCGAAAAGGCCGATAAATCCGGAAAAATTATAAAAAACGAAATCTTATCCATAACATCTATAGGAAAACCGTACTCGGATTAATTAATAGGTCTAAAAAGATATACCGTCCTATATAGGTACTGTAAATCCTATAAATAGCTTCGAAAACTTTTAAGCTAGTAGAATTTTTTGTTCTTTCGATATATTAACAACGATTTTAAGGGGTACTTAAATAATCGTATCCTTAGAGATTTTAAAAATCCAATCGGATTACTTTCGAGTTTGGCCTCATTAATTTTACTTTCGTCGGAGTTATCTACTGATCGGTATTGAACGGTTATATTTAAAGCAGAACTTTAATCTTTCGAAGAAATAAGGAAGTTCGGTGCTGCCAGTAATCCATATTATATTTCGACCTAAGTAGCAATTTAAGAAACTTGGGGAAGTTCTTAAAAAACCTGCTAAAGCTTATCTTAAACTAATTAAAACTATCAGTCCTAAAATTACTTAAGTTTTAAGGTATTACTCTAAAAGGAATATATTTAGGCATAAGGTAAATAATTATCCGCGATAATTATTTTAAGTACATTTTCTCTTTTTTCCGGACCTAAAAAGTAAGTAACTTTCTCCTTTTACCATCCGTCTAAATAATCTTATTTTGATTAATACCGCGTCGCCGGTTATCTAACCGTATCTTTTCCAACTTGCTAATTAATACCTTTACTGCCAACCTAAATATTACGATATTTAAGCTAAACAAAAAAAGTAAATCCTAAATAATACCGCCTAATCATAACTAGATAAGATGTTATCGGATTAACGCTAAAAAAGTTCAAAATATATCTTATAACCTTTTTTTTTTCCTAATTCCTGCATCTTATTAAGGAACGTTATTCCCTTTTCAATATTTTCTTTTTATATACGAAATAGGTAACTCTATAACCTTCTTTCTTTTTCTGTCTATATTCGTTATCTTGTTCATATCGTTAATCTTATCGTCGTTTTACTTATTCTGATTAATCTAAATCCTAATAACTACGTTGCTAGCGACGTAATCTTAGCTTTTTTAACCTTTATTAATTAAATTCCATATTTTGTCTTATTACGTAATTCTTTTGTTAATACGTATAATATCCAAAATTACGTAATCGGTTTAAAACTTGGGTAATCAATCTGTGTTCCGAAACCGGTTACCGTATACGTTCGTACTTCTTCACCGTCTTCCAAATAAAGCTGTTCTTGTAATAAGGCCTTAATTTAACAGCTTTTTCATTAATCATACCCGGGGTTACGTCGTTTTCATAATTGCGGTCGTTAATTGTATGCCGTTCAAATCATCGTATCAGTAGCCATAGTCGTAATCGTATCGTGATGCATCTGATTACAACCTCGTCCTTTCCGTTTCTTCCGACTGTTAGTCGAAAAATCGAGATCCGTCAGCAGCTAACCAAAGCTGATATCCTTTCCTTGGCAGCCAAATAAATTGGGACGGGGAAACTCAGTTCCGATCAAAGTATTTTTGGGGACGGTGTCATAATTAAATAGCCGAATGTAACGGTAATAAAGGCAAAACGCAAAACTGTATTATCTGTGTTGAACCAGACCGTAGAATAAAACCATGAATGCAAGGTATATAGCTAATGATGAACATGTCTCGGGGTTACGCCCGGCGAAAAGTGCTCCTAGAAATACACATGTAGAGATGACTAAGTGATTAGCCAAGCTATGTACGTGGCCCGGCACTCTGCACCATTTCAATACGTTCTTACAGCTGCTAGGCTAGGATAAAACCGGCGGCTTCGGCGCTGACCGACATTCTAACAATGTTAAATATTGCTCAGAATCTAATGGTACTATTAAACAAAAACTTGCAACATATAACGGCTATAGGCTTAACCAATTATTAAACCTAAATCGTACGGTTTATGTTAACAGTAATATCGTAAAAATCTAAGCAATAAAGCGATAATTACGTCTAGTAATAACAGGTATAAATCTTAGTAACGAAGTTGTAATTGTAAGCTGATATTATCAAGATTATAAAAAATAATAAACATATATATCTTAAACGGGATCTTTTTAAATCCGTTTATTCTTTCGGATTTATTTGCTGTAATCTCTATAGATCCGAAAATCCCCTCGGATCCATACTATACTGATCTGTTTAGATCCGTAAATCCATTCGGATCTATATTACGTAACCTAAGATTTTGCATCGGAGGTAATCCGTATAACCTCCGACTATCTGCCAATAGGTGTGACGGCTATGAGCTTAACCAACTATTAAATCTAGTCGTACGGTTTATGTTGGCAGTGGTATCGTGGGAATCTGAGCAATAAAGCGATAGTTATATCTGGTAATAGCAGATGTAGATCTGGGTAACCAATTATTATTGCAAGCTGGTACTATCTAGACTATGGGAAATAATAAGCGTATATATCCTTTTTTTGGCTCGACAGGCTCGAACCGGCTCGATCTTGATTATAGTGGACAAGTCCCTTCGAGCCCGTCGAGTCATTTCGAGCCATCCTCTTGGCTCGACTGGCTCGCGGTACCAAGCCCCTTCTGGTCCAATTAGACGTCACGAGCTCATCGAGCCCGTTACGTAACCTTGGACCCCACATCAGAGATGTGTCCCACAACCTCCGACCGTCTGTCAATCGAGCCAAGGCCTTTGGCCATAATAATAGGCCAAGCTTGTTTGGCTATAACAGTTTCCCCGTTAACCTCCGCCGGTCCCACTTTACTTTTCGCGAAAACCTTTAGAAATATTCGTAAAGAAATTACCTCAGCTAGCTCAGGCCCCGCTGGCTCGTTTTTCATTTTCTTCAAAGTTATTCAAGTACTATTCCACAACGCTAAAAATTAACCAATCAAATCCCAAATCCCCGTAACGAGCCAGCGAGGCCTGAATTCAGGTTATACGAACAGGGGCTTCGTTCTAGGCATCGCCACCAAAATTATCAATTTTCTTTTTATTTTTTTAAAGCAATCCAAAAATTTAAATACAAAAAAAACAGCTAAATAATCAATTTAAATTTGTTAAGTATAAAATTAAATATATGCGTCGAATATTTACCTCAGCTAGCTCAGGCCTCGGTCGCTAGTTCTCCAATTCTTTTCGAATTTTTTTAATGTACTGCGCCAAGACGTTAGAAATTAACCAATCAAATGCCGTATTCCCGTAACTAGCGAACGAGGCCTGAATTGGAGTTATGCGAACAAAGGTTTTATTTGCACCGTCCTTAACAAAATTATCAACTTTTTTTTAAATCCTTCTAAGATTTAGATCTAAAGAATTTATTACGTAACCAATATAAGACCGTTAAGTATAAAACTGGATTTACAGGTCTAATATAAGCTAATATGCGTATAGGAACTTTTTCAATTTTTTCGGAAAATAATTACAGCTAATATAGTTACGTTTAAGCCCTGGAAAATAGACGCCTGTAACGCCCTTATCGCTACGACGCAATAACTACCGGTTGTACCATCGTGTACCGGGCTTTTTTAGTATATCCTGTATAGGGAAAGTCCGTATATTAATTTTTTCGGCCGTAAAGGTTATGGTTATTACGTTGTAGCCTTAAAAAGATTAAGGTTAATTAAGTCCGGAACGCCCTTTTTATTACGACGCAACAATTACTTGTTATAACGTTTTACTATAAACCTTTTAAGAGTAATTTAATATAAGAAAAGCCCGTTTAATTATTGTTTTTATCTGTACAGATTATAATTATTACGTTACAATTATAAAAAGGTTAGAATTAATTAATCCCGAAACGTCCTTATAATTACGACGTAATAATTATAATTTATACGAATAACAGCATAACTATACGGATTTTTCCTATATTAATTTACTCTTAAAAAGTTTATAGCAGAATGTTAGGACTAATAGTTATTACGTCGCAGCCATAAAGGCGTCCCGGTTAAAAAGTTTAATGTAATTAAGAATTTTAATTTAAATTTTTAATATCTTTATTAAAGTAACGCCGATCAAAAAGTTATATATATCGTTAAGTAACCTTTTTAAAGCTGTATATAATAATAGCTTTTATTGTTTATAAGGAATATTTATTATTGTTTTATTTGCGAGTTTTTAGAATAGATTTTCGAAAGTTTGTATAAGAACGGTATAATTAAGCCCAAAAAATTACAACTTGCATCAGGCCTTATCTTTAAGGAAAGTATGTGTTTGTGGGTTTTGGTCTAAGTAGGTTAGCAGGATACCTGGAACTACTGTGCTTTTTCAAAGCTTTAGTTATAGCTGTGCTGGAGAGGCAGCTATTCCTTAAAAATAAGGCTTGATTTTAATGAGGCAATCGAATATAAGCTAATATACATATAAGAATTTTTTCAATTTTTTGGGGTAACAATTACAGCTAATACGGCCAAATTTAAACCTGGGAAATAGACGACCATAACGCTTTCATTACTGCGACACAACAACCACCGGTCGTACCATTATACACCGGGCTTCTTTAGTATATTTTATATAGGGAAAATCCGTATATAAGAGTTTTCGGGCGTATAAGTTATAGTTATTACGTCGTAGCGCTAAGAAAGTTCTGGACTTAATTAATCAGAACGCCTTTATAACTGTAACGTAACAACCATAATTCGTACAGACAAAAAAATAATAAAACGGGCTTCTTTTATATTAAATTACCTTTAAAAAGCTTATAGCGAAATAATGCATGCGGTAATTACGTTACCGCAACTATAAAAAGGTTCCAGACTAAATTAACCGGAACGCCCTTTTTACTATAACGCAATAACTACCGATCGTATTATCGTATACCGAACTTCTTTAATATATTCTGTATAAGGAAAATTCGTATATTAATCTTTTCGGATATCTAGGTTATTGTTATTACGTCGTAACTATAAAAAAATTAAGATTAATTAAGTCTGAAACGCCTTTATAGCTGTAACGTAACAACTACAACCCGTACAGCCAAATAAATAGCTAAACGGGCTTTTCCTATATTAACTTACCTTTGGAAGGTCCATAGCAAAATGTTGCGACCGGTAGTTATTACGTCGTAGCCATAAAAGCGTTCCGGATTAAAGGTTTGCTAAAAACGCAAATTTTAATTTAAATCTTTAATATATTTATTAAATTAGCCCCGATTAAAAAGTTATATATATAGTTAGAAAGCCTTTTTAAAGCTTTATATAATAACGTTTTTTAATACTTTCCATTTATTTTTATTGCTGTTATATTTGCCAGTTTCCAAATTAAATTTTCGAAATTTTGTATAAGATTGTTTAGAACGAACCCGAAAAATTACAACTTGATATCAGGCCCTATTTTTGAGGTTTTGTTATTTCTGTAAAACTTCTTTTTAAAAAGGTTTAGTCGATACAGTTAACTCTTGCAGCTACTTCTTAATCAAAAGCGTTAGCCACGGCTACGCCTACAGCGCAGCCCCAGCCTTACAAATAAGGCCTGATCTCGATAAGGTAAAAAGTAACAAGATAAAGATAATACCTATAAAAGAAAGTTAAGAATTATTAAGGTAGCTTGCTAACAAGAATACTTAAATCGGTAAATTTTATAATAAAAGGTTATATATTGTTATTACATGAAGCCGCTTTTCTCCCGAAAAAAAACGTTTAATTGCGCGAAACGAATTACATCTCAAGCAAACGTCGCAGGACCAAAAACAAACCTTTTTAAGAAGGAGGAATACTTACTATACAAAGAAAATAAATAAAATAAAAAATAATAATAAATCTGGTCTAAGAAAAAGAAGGTGGTGAAAAAATACGGCTAATAGCAGCTTATGACAGCTATTGGCTTAACCAACTATTAATCCTAAGTCGTACGGTTTATGTTGGCAGTGATATCGTAGGAATCTAAATAATAAAGCGATAGTTACGTCTGGTAATAGCAGATATAGATCTAGGTAATCAAGTTATAATTGCAAAGTGGTACTATTTAAACTATGGAAAAATAATAAGCGTATATATTTTTCTTTTGGCTTAACAGGTTCCAACCGGCTCGATCTCAATTTACAACGAGTAAATGCCTTCGAGCCCGTCGAGTCACTTCGAACCATCTTTCCGGCTCGACTAGCTCAAAATGCCAAATCCCTTCTGGTCCAACTAAACGCTTCGAACCCATCGAGCCCATTACGTAACCTTAAAACCCATATCGGAGATATGTTCCACAACCTCCGTCCGTCTGTCAATCGAGCCAAGGCCTTTAGTCATAACACGATCTTCCCTTTCCAAGATCTTGGCCTTAAAAATTAATTTATTTAGCAAGTAACTTTCATTTTTTATATTATTTTTTCTATTATCTAACCGCTATATCAAGTTATATCGAAAAACAAAAATCTCGCAGAGGTAATAACGCTTTGGTTTTATCCAAAAAAATTAACACCCTTAATTTTAATATATCCGCGTTTTTTTGTTCGCGCTGTAAATCTGAAGGAAAAATTTACAAAGTTTATCCTAATTCTAGAAAATACGCTCGCTGTACCGGGTACAGTAATCCTTATAACCTATTCAGACCCTCCGAAGCCAAACATAATCGGTTAATCGCTAAAAAAAAATCGTTTCGAACTTTAAAAAAGTTTTGCTAAAAAAAAGCTGCTTTCCGTTTAATAACGTTTTAATAAATTACAGCAGCACCTTAACGAATTATTTAATCGTTTGGCCCGCTTACAAAATTAAAAAAAACTTTTACATAAGCGTAAAATCGAAATATTATGTAAAGATATTAAAAGTACGGAAGCGATCAAGGAATTCGAACGTTTAAAACGAACAATAACAGCTGAAAACTAAGGTTGCGTTAACGTAAACCTCCCTACCTGCCGATTGGCCTTCCCTAGATAACCTAGACTAAAATACTTTTAACCCTAACGCCTCCGGCGTTGCTGGTGAAAGTTTTTCAAAAGGTGTTAAATATTCGTAAAGTTTTTTACCGGTTTCCAGGTATTTTCGGAATCTAGGTAATTCTTTTACTTAACCAGATACTAGGTAAATCCTTTTTTCTTCTTTTTTTTTTTTTTTTTTTTTTTTTTACTTCGTAAACTGGTATATCTTCCATAATTTCTTCGTCTTATCCCGTATTAACTTTAATTATATCTACTGCAATTTTAATAAGTAAATATGAAAAACTGGATAAAGCTTAAATTTCAGCGATAGCTTCAATTTATAATTATTTTTTGAGATTTTCTTAACGAGCTTATATAAACCGATATATTTAAACCCAAATTTTTTTATTTAGCCTTTTTGTTTAGATATTTTTAGCGGCTAGGTAAACCATTTTCTCTTCCGAGAAAATTAATCCCTTTAATCTTTTTTGGTTATAATATTTGCTTATTTAGTCGCGTACGAATTTAAGCTTTAATTTCATTTTTACGTACAGTTATTTTAATTGTTTTAACGTTAATTAATTTGTCTTTATATAAATCTCGGTAAATTTCAGGTATAAAACCAAAATTGGCAGTTACTGGCGTCATTTTGATACTTTCGTAATAACTAATACTATTAGCTAATTATGTAACTGGTAACTTTTTAACCCAGTTATTTTGTTCGTAATTAATATAGTATTGTGGATATATTTCTAGCGTTTAGTTAATTCTTTCTATTTATCCGTTTGCTTAAGGTTTAAATACGTTAAATAATTTGTAATTTAATCCAAATTAAGCTATTAATCTTTGCCAAAATTTGGAAGTAAAGGTAATACTTTTATCCGAAACAATTTCCGTTAAAAATTCCTAAGTACCGAAAATATATCTAAGTAAAATATATATAAGTTGTTCCGTATTGGTATTTTTATTACAAGGTAGGAAATATAAGAATTTCGTAAATCGATTAACGATTACGAAAATACTGTCGTAATATACTTTTATAACTGGATCTTCTAATAAGAGAAGCTTAGTAATAAAGTTAAATATAATCGAATTTTATGGTCGTTTAGCGACTAATAAAAGTTATAGTTTTCCGTAAGGCTTATATCGTCGTGCCTTTACTTTAGCGCAGATATCGCATTATCGAATTACTTTTTGAACTATAATTTTCATTTTCAGAAAGTAATATATACGTTATAAACGTTTTAAGATTTTGTAAATTCTTAGATATCCACATATCGAGCATTCGTATATATCTTGTATTAAATCCTTTTATAAATCCTCGGGCATTTATATTTTATCTATTTAATACTTCGTTAGTTAACTAGCATTATATTATTAAATACGTTAACGTATATCGGGTAATATCGCTCGTATTGCAATAATTCGTCGCTGTTTCAAATATCCTTTAGGCGTAATAATAAAAATTGTTTGTTATACCTTAATTTTAGGTTTTCCCAGGTTAAATCGTTTGCTAAATACGTTTACTTTACCATTTTCTAATCCTTTTCGATAAATAATAACGTAATTAAATTTAAAAAAGCTTTTTATATAGTGCAATTATCTTCTGATAAATTTTCGTATCGTAACGAAACATGTAATGGTTTTGTAATCCGTATATATCTTAATTTAATACATATTATTTTTAAGGTAATGTTTAAATTTTTTAAAAACGCTAACGATAGTTAAAAGGTTTTTATCGTAAATGGGATAATTTAGTTTTACTTTATATAACTTATAAAAATAAAACGTAATTGGGTAAAGTTTTACTTAATTGTTTCGATATTTAATTACAACTTTTAAAGCGTAATCCGAAACGTCGGTACTTAACTTAACTAGTTGTTTTAGGTTGTATATAATTAATATTAGTTCATTAATAAGAGCGTTCTTAATATATTAGAAAGCTATTTTCTTTTTTAAAGTTTATTTAAATAATTTATCATTTTTAGTAAATTTTATTAATAGCATAGTTATTTTATTAAAATTACCTATATATCGTCAGTAATAATTAGCAAATCAAAGAAATACTTATATCTTTTAACGTTAATAATTTATGATTAATTTTTAATTGTTAATAATATTTTAGAATTTATACGAATTTATCTTACCGTAATAATATATCCTAGGAATTTAACTTTTTTCGGTATTAACTAAAGGTTTGGCGTTTGGCAACGTTTGTAAAACTTGATAAATATATTTTTCGTACTTTTTTTCCGTTTTTAAGTAAATAAAAATGTCGTCGATGTAACAAATAATAAAAATATCTAGGTATTTTTTTAGTATATAGTTTATTATTCGTTAGAAGGTCGCTAGTACGTTAGTTAATCCTATAAAGGTAATTAAGTATTCGTATAAACCACATTTCGTTTTAAAGGTTATTTTTTTTTCGTATCCTTCCTTAATCCGAATTATGTTATAACTATTTCGAAGGTCGATATCTATAAACTATTTTGTTCCATACAGGTAATCTTTTATTTTAGTGATTAGTAATAACGGCGTTTTGTTTTTAACGGTAATATCGTTAAGTTGTCGATAATCCACTATTAATCGAAGCTTTTCCTCTTTTTTCGGTACGAAAAATATAAGGTATCTGGCTAGTATTTTAAAACGTCGTATTTATTCTTTTGGAAGCCTATTTTCGAGATAATTACGAAATACGTATAATTTCACATAATTTAAGTTATATATCGGGTAAAAAACGGCATTTTTCTTATTTTTAAGGATTGTTTCGTAATTTTATTCGTTATGCTTTAGCAATTTAATATTAAGTTTTTTATTAAATAATTTGTTGTACTTATGGTATTATGAAAATATCTTAGCTATTTATTTTAATAATTTTTCGAGCGGTTGTTTTAGATCGTTATTCATCTGTTTAAATTTGCTTTAAGGTTGGTAATAATGCGTTATATTTTTCGGCTATGCTTTTTTTTAGGATATACCGTATTGCTTTTGGTAATAAAGTTTTTGCCGTTTCCTTATACCTATATTTGTTTACCTTATCGATTAAGTGTTAAAATTTTTTTTTTTTTTTTTGGCTTATCATTAAAAAATAGATTATAATTTATCTTGCAAATGTTCTAATTAATAACCGGGTTATATTATTCCAACCATGGCAAACTTAAGATTAAATCGAAATCCTTTATGGCGATAACGTCGAAATTAATAATCTGTTTTTTCTTTTTCGATAAAGGTTTTAAGGTGATTAATTTCGTATTGGACTTATTTACCGTCGCAATTAAATATTTAACTTTCGGAGATTTCGGCTTCGTAAAAATGTTCCTCATTTTTCTAGAATAGTTATAACGTTAGTTTGTTAATTACTTTTAAGGTAATATAATTGTTTTTCGTTACGCCGTAATTTAGAAATACGGTAACTATATCGTTTATTTTTAATTCGTATTTATACCGTAATAAGGTTTTTTCGTACTATTTATATTGTATTTAAAGCCTTTTTAAAGTGTTGTTATTTACCTTTATTTCTGCTAGCTTAAGGCTTTATTATAAACAGCTTAATTGTTTTAAGTTGTTTTTGAACTATTAAACTTTTTTCTTTAAATTTTTATTCTCGTTTTAGATTTATTTTAACTGCTGTTCTTATCGTCGTAACGTTATTATTAAGTATTGCACTTAATTCTGGAACGCTTTTTTAGTAATATATTTTGATTTTGGGATTTCCCAGTTCGAAAAAAAAATCTTTTTTTATATAATTAATTACTTTTCCGGGTTTTCCATAAGAGTTAGTTAAATTTATAAATCGATAATTATTTTATGGTAATACTTTTTTAATATTCTTTAAATTATTTTTTTTTTACGTTTAATAATCGTATTATTCGTAATAATATTAAGGTTTATACTTAAGGTAATATTTATCTTTTGGTTAGTTTTTAGTAACTGCCAGCTCGTCGATCTTTTTTACCGTTACTATTTTGCGTATATAGCGGTACTATTTTTAGTCCTTAAAATCGAAACCTTATTTCCATATACGCGTAATCCGTCGCGCGATATATTCTCTCTTATCCTCGTATACTTCGCACTGCGGTCGTCGACAGCTAACCGCGTAAAGCTTTCCGTACCGATCGGGTTTTCCTGGGTACAGATTTTCGTTTTATTTTCGATACTCCTTTAGCCATACGTTAAGTACTAACTAATTATTTTTCTGTTGCTGTTTTTGCTGTACGCGGGTAGATAGCTTATCGTGGTTCAGCTTTTTTTATCCTTCGTGCTCTTATAACCACTAGGTAACAATAGGTCTAATAAATTTGGCTTTTTTTAGCCCTTTTAATCCTGCTTGAGTTAATTTCTTATTTTTTTTTTTCTTTATCGCACTTTAAGTTAAAGGTTATCGTTGTTTTTAACGCGGATCATATTACTCGTTTTTTATCGCCAAGTTCCTTTTTATGCTAATTTTTAAAAACTAAGGTCCAATATACGTTTTTTTTTTTTAACTTTTACATTTTCGCGTAATATATTCGGACTTACCGTAATTATAGCAGATAACGGAACTTTTTATTTTTCGATTAAATAACCCATAATTCTATAAATCCTAGTTAAGTTTTATATAAAGTAAAAAACATAAAATACTTTCCACGTTAATTAATTTCTTAGAATTTAGGCCGTAAGGCAAATTATTTACGTCGTTTTTTCCTCGTTTAAACTGTCGATTATCGATCTTTATAGCTTTAATAATATATTTATTAAATACGTTAAATCGTTCGATTTTAATAATTTCGTCTTTAATATTATCCTTTAATCCCTTATAAAAAACGTCGATCAAGATATTGTCCTCGTCGTCGACCCATCTTGCCTTGGATATAAAATTCTTAAATTCGACGGCATACTTAAAAACCGGTCCCTTTTATTTAAGCTGTAAAAAGTTTTACGTAGCCTTTCGTGTTGTATCCGAGTTATCGAAGTTGTTTTCAAGTTTTTGTTCGAAGTTAACGTAATTTTTGAAAATCTTTTTAATACCCGTTTTCTAGTCGTTTTTCGTATTTTTTAGATAATCACATAACGTAAATTTAAATTAATTTAAAACGTTCTTTTTTAAAAAATTTATTATAATAAGGATTTTATCGACGTCGCCTTCGATCTTATCTAATCGTAAATATACTTTAACTTAAATTAAGAAAATTTAAGCGTCTTTTATATTATCGTAAAATTCGGATTTTTTAACTTTAAGTTTTAAGGTAACCGTTAATACTAAATCGATTAAGGCGACGGCTTAAGCAGTAAAATGTTAAATATAGGTTTTAAGTTTCTAAATGCGTTTTTGTAATTATTGGGTTAGGGTAAAAACGGTGGTTTCGGCGTTAGTCGACATTTTAATAATATTAAATATTGTTCAAAATTTAACGATATTATTAAATAAAAGCTTATAACGTATAACGGTTATAAGCTTAACCAATTATTAAACCTAAATTGTACGGTGTATGTCAGCTAGCAGGGGGTGCGATAGCACCCCATATCGATAAGAGTCCCTTTAATCGGAAGATATATGTTCCGTAGCTAGGTTTACTTCAAAGATCAGTATGCGTTGCGAAAGTGCACGCAACTAGCTAATTAATACAACACAACTGATGTTTTTTATATCTGACAGTTTATGTTAATAATAATATCGTAAAAATTTAAGCAATAAAACGATAATTACGTTTGATAATAACAGATATAAATTTAAGTAATTAAGTTATAATTATAAATTGGTATTATTTAAATTATAGAAAAATAATAAACGTATATATCCTTTTTTTGGCTCGACAAGCTCGAACCGGCTCGATTTTGATTTATAACGGGCAAATGCCTTCGAGCCCGTCGAATTACTTTGAGCCATCCTTCCGGCTCGACTGGCTCGAGGTGCCAAGTCCCTTCTGGTCCAACTAGACGCTTCGAGCCCATCGAGCCCATCACGTAACCTTGGAACCCACATCGGAGATGTGTCCCACAACCTCCGACCGTCTGTCAATCGAGCCAAGGCCTTTGGTCATAACACAGCTGGAGGGGGTCGTCGTAAAAGGGTTAAGACTAAGGAACGGAAGTATGGCGTTTGCGGCAAGCCTGGACATAATGCGCATACTTGTGTAGAAGTTGTAAATACGTTTAGCGAAGAAGAATCCGATTGATTTTAATTAATACGATATGTTGTTGTTAAGTTATTTGAGTTTGTTGTTGCAAGGTGCCAAAAAAACGGACCGCGAGCTTGTTTAGGTCGCGAGCTTGTGTAATACGTTAGATTAAATATGATAATAATGCTAATATAGTAAAGGTGGGAATAGCGAGTCAATCGATGACGTAATATAGCAATATTGTCTTACGAACACTACAGTAGAAATTTGATATAAGTGCCCTGAAGGTCTTCCTTCTTTGAGCATACCTTTAACTTGAATAGGTAACCCAAATATATGACGTTAATGGTGTCAAAAGCGGCCCATTCCGAGAACCAACAACGTAATCAATTTTTTTTTGTGCGGACTCTGTCAGTGTCCCGTCATGCTCAGGACCAGGCACTCGTTAACCCGTACGAAACGGCTGATTTGTGGAGCATGCACCTCTTGTTTAAATCCCGTAACAGACCTGTTCCCTATCAGCGGGCGGGACAGTTCTTATAGAGCCCGCTGGCAAAATTCCTACCCTATCCGGTGGTCATGTCAACTGTTAGTATAACAGTTTTTCCATCCTGAGCCTTAGGGCCTGATCGATAACGGGCTTCGGGGCACAAATTAATGGCTTAATGGCTTATTGGCACCGCATTCTGGGTACGAAATACCTCGCCAAGACGCTAAATAC